>JAHKKF010535572.1:0-13035 GCA_019740295.1 Labeo calbasu | reverse complement strand
ATTAGGACATTTAAGTAATTTTTATAAACTTGTTTAGAAAAAACATTACCGGTGTGCATCTTGAGACAAAACAAAGACACTGATATATTTTAAGACCAGTCAGTGCAAGTTTCTTTCAGCTGAGACTTCCATTTTAGTCTAGGACTAGGCTTAAGCCTTGTCTGTGAAACCAGGGGTTAATGTTTAAATCTTTCAATAGAACAAACACAACAATTAAAAATAAAAGGCTGATATTTAAATCTCTTAATAGAACAAAACCGATCAATATTTAAATATCTTAAAAGAACATAAATCGACTGCTATTTAAATCTACTGAAAGAAAACTAACCTATATTTAAAACTCTTAACAGAACATAATCAACAATTTTTAAATACTTTTTAAATACTTTAAGGGAAAAAACCAACTGGTATTTAAATATCTTGCTCAAACAAAACTGACTGATATTTAAATCTCTTTACAGAACATAATCGATCAATATTTCAATCTCAAATAGAACAAAACCAACTAGTATCTAAGTCTTTTAACAGGAAAAAAACTGACATTTAAATCTCTTAACTGAACAAAACCAATATTTAAATATCTTAAAAGAGCATAATTGATTGATATTAAAATTTATTGAAACAAAACCGACTGATATTTAAAACTCTTAATAGAACAAAAACAAATTTCGAAATATTAAAAAAAGTGATATTTAAATTTCCTAATCAAACAAAGCGATCAATATTTAAATGTCTTGAAATGACTGAAAAACTAATTTTTAAATCTACTGAAACAAAACCGATATTTAAACCAATACCGATATTTATATCTCTTAACAGTGAAAAAAAAAGACATTTTAATCTCTTAACAGAACAAAACCAACTGATATTTACATGTCTTAATGGGAAAAACAACAACATTTAAATCTCTCAATAGTACAAAACAACCGATATTTAAATTTCTTATTAAAACAAAAAACAGCCAATATTTAAATCTCTTAATAGAGTAAAACCAACCATATTTTAGTTCTTTCCCAGAATAAATTAACTGACATTTAAATCTCTTAACTCTTAATCCGATCAATTTTTAAATATCTTAAAAGACCACAATGGACAACTATTTAAATCTACTGAAAGAAAACTGACCAATATTTAAAACTCTTATTAGAACAAAATCAACAAATGTTGAAATATTTTAACAAAAAATAAATAAAATTTCCTAATCAAACAAAATTGATCAATATTTAAATGTCTTAAAAGGACATTTTCATCCGATATTTAAATCTACTGAAACAAAGCTGACCGATATTTAAACCGATACCGATATTTATATCGGTAACGGTGAAAAAAAAAAGACTTCTAAATCTCTTAACAGAACAAAACCAACCAATATTTAAATTTCTTAATAAGAAAAACAACATTTAAATCTCTTAATAGTACAAAACAACCGATATTTAATCTCTTATTAAAACAAAAAACAACATTTAAATATCTTAACAGAACAAAACCAACTATTTAAGTTCGTTCCCAGAAAAAAAACAACTGACATTTGAATCTCTTAAATAAAATCAACCGATATTTAAATACATTAAAACAAAACTGACCAATATTTAAATGTCTTAACGGGGAAAAAAAGACCTTTAAATCTCTTAACAGAACAAAACCAACCGATATTTAAATCCCTTAATGCAATACCATTTATATTTACATATCTTAATAGAACAAAACTGACCAGTATTAAAATCTTGTAATTGAACAAAACCGATTAATATTTAAATCTTTCAAAAGAACAAAAAGGACCAATATATGTCTCTCAACAGAACAAAACCAACTGATATTTAAATCTTTCAGCAGTACAAAATCGACCAATACATTCAAATCACTTAATTAAAAGAAAACTGACAGACATTTAAATATATTAATACAACATGTAAATCAAATCTCTAAAAAGAAAAAAAAAACAAAAAACTGACCAATATTTAAATCTTGTCATTGAGCAAAACCAAACAATATGTAAATCTCTTAATGAAACAAAACTGAAACTAAGTGTATTGTAAAAAGCAGTTAAAATACACATAAATTTGTTTCAAAAGTCTTGTTCTACACTTTTTACTACTATTTCTTCCTAGAAGTCAATTATAATGTTCTTCAAGGTTTCCTGCACGAAAAACAATCATAATTTGTGCTTGTACATTAAAATGACCTCTGTTATTATCAGCTAAGCTCTTTGAATGTGAAATGACTAACATGAAAAATGATATGTTGGAAATGATTTGCTTTATAGCGCAGCTGTAAGCTACATAATTCCAGAGCGGACAGATGATTGATTCTTACACGCATCAGATGGAAATGATCGGGTCAGTATCGATAAAAAGGAAAGGCAGAGATAAATTAAATCCACAGAAAGAGCCATTAGGGAGCGATTTGTTATTCCCGGCCCTTACGACCCCTTTATGGAGGCCGTCTGTCGGGCCGCTCTCGATTTCCTTTCCCATGAAATGTCGTTAAGTAAACGACGACACCCAAGGCATACCGAAGGGTGATTTCCAAGCTGCGTTTTCATTAAGCGACTAGTAGATGTAGTAAAATTTAAGCGTGTGGCATTTATAATTCATGCAGATGAGTGCAGTTAGACGTTTCTCAAACCTCACGCTGAATAAAACATGAAGTTTGTTTGTTTGGTGCCGCATAAAGACTCCTTTGATAGGCGCGTCTCAGGCTCCCCGGTGACCGCATTCAGGGGACACGGCAGCTCATGAACATGTATGATGTCACTTCCTGAGATCACAAACATGCCCCAGAGTGCATTTCTGCTTTCTGAGTCAGTATTTGTATGTCAGTCTGATTTTTCTCCCTCAACGGCCGTTAGCCGAACAGGTGGCTGTCGTTTAGTCAGTCAGTCATGCGGTTTGTGCTGTTAGGCCCGTTTTGATTTTTTTTTTTTTAAAAAAGCTTTATCTCTCTCTCTCTCTCTCTCTCTCTCTCTCTCTCTCTCTCTCGTGTCAGTGATTCAGTAAGTGGAATAAGTCAGGCAGACCTGTGGGAGAGAGAGCAGCAGAAATGAATTTTAAAAGCAGCAATTATACAGACTTTTCTCTATCCATGCAAATAAATTCGATCAGGCGTGTTCGAGATGTGTTAGTGACAACGGCTTAAAATTATTCTCTCTATTTGGTGCTTTAGATTTCATTTTACAACCGTATCAGGCAGGTTGAACAGAAGGAAGACTGTCAGTAAATAGAGACAATGCAGTGCTAAACCCCAGGCAATGCAATTAGAGCAATTACCCCAGTGCTCTTCTCCAGTCACTCCCATTCACTCGCAATAGACACTTAAAAACGACATGGCATTTTCACTTCAGAAGTCCGTCCATCCATCATTCTGTCTGTCTATTTATCAGTCTATTTATCTGTCAATTTATGCGTCTGTCCATCCATTCATCCACGCACGTGTCCATTGATTTGTCCATCCGTACATGCATCATTCCTTTATCAATCCACCTGTCCATTCGTCAGTCCAGCTATCCATCATCAATACATCCATCCATCCATGCATCCATCCACCCAGCCGGCCGTCCGTCCCTCCTTCGACCATCCATCTGTCTGTCCATCCATTCATCCATACCCTTTTTCCAATATCAATCCGTCTGTCCATTTATCCATCTATCCATCCGCCCGCCCATCCATCGATCTGTTCATCTATCCATTCATCCATCCATCCATCCAGCCGTCTGTCCATCTATCCATCCATCATTCCCCTATTAATCCATCTGTCCATCCATTAGTCCATCAATCCATCCTTCTTTGTTGGTCCGCCCATCCATTCATCCATCCATCCACCTGCCCGTCCGTCCCTCATTTGACCATCCATCTGTCTGTCCGTCCATCCATCTATCAATCCATCTGTCTTTTCATCTGTCCAGCCATCCAATATCAATCAATCGTTTTGTCTGTTTGTCCGCCCTCCCGTCCATTCAAACATCCATCCATCCAGCCGGCCGTCCGCCCCTCTTTCGACCATCCATCTGTCTGTCCATCCATCCATTTATCAATCCATCTGTCTCTTCGTCCATCTATTCATCCATCATCAATCCATCCTTCTGTCTGTTCGTCTGCCCGTCTGTCCGTCCATCAATCCGTCTATTCATCTGTCTATTCATCCATCAATCCATCCTTCTGTCTGTTCGTCCATCCATCCATCCATCCATCCATCCATCCATCCATCCATCCATCATTCCAATAACAATCCATCTGTCCAGTCGTCCATTTATTCATCTTTCCTCTATCCATCCATCTGTCCATCAGTCCTTCCATCCATTCATCTGTCTGTCCATTCATTCGTCTGTCTATCCATCCATCGATCATCCATCATTCCGCTATTAATTAATCTGTCCATTCATCCATCCAGCTCTCCACCCAACGATCTGTCCATTCATCCATCCATCCGTCCGTCCATCGAGTGGTCCATCTGTCTGTCCATTCATCATTCCTCTATCCATCCATCTGTTTGTTAATCCATCCATCGACTGTCTGTCCATCCAGCCATCATTCCTCTATTAATTACTCATCTGTCCATTTGTTCGTTTATTCATCCATCTGTCCATCCATCCAGCGGTCCATCTGTTTATCATTAGTCCATCTGTTCATTCATCATTCCTCTATCCATCCATCCGTCCATTCCTCCATCCATCTACCTGTCCATCAGTCCTTCCATCGTCTATCCATCATCATCCCTCTATCTATCTGTTTGTTAATCCATCCATTGTCTGTCTGTCCGTCCATCTGTCCTTCCATCCATGTGTCTATCTATCCAGCTATTCATCTGTCCGCCCAGTCCATCATCCCTCTAGCCATCCATCCATCAATCCATCTGTCTATTCATCTGTCCAGCCATCCAATATCAATCAATTGTTCTGTCTGTTCACCCTCCCGTCCATTCAGCCGGCTGTCAGCCCCTCTTTCGACCATCCATCTGTCTGTCCATCCATCTATCTATCATCAATCTATTCATCCATCCATTCATCCATCAATCCATCCTTCTGTCTGTTCGTCCGTCCATCAGTCCATCCATCCATCATTTCAATAATAATCCATCTGTCCAGTTGTCCATTCATTCATCATTCCTCTATCCATCCATCTGTCCATCAGTCCTTTCATCCATTCATCTATCCATCCATCCATCAGTCTTTCCATTCATTCATCTATCTATCCATCCATCGATCATCCATCATTCCGCTATTAATTAATCTGTCCATTCATCCATCCATCTGCCCATCCATCCAGCTGTCCACCCAACGATCTGTCCATTCATCAATCCACCCGGCTGTCTATCGAGTGGTTCATCTGTCTGTCCATTCATCATTCCTCTATCCATCCATCTGTTTGTTAATCCATCCATCGGCTGTCTGTCCATCCAGCCATCATTCCTCTATTAATTACTCATCTGTCCATTTGTTCGTTCATTCATCCATCTGTCCATCCATCCAGCGGTCCATCTGTTTATCATTAGTCCATCTGTTCATTCATCATTCCTCTATCCATCCATCTGTCCATTCCTCCATCCATCTACCTGTCCATCAGTCCTTCCATCGTCCATCCATCATCATCCCTCTATCCATCTGTTTGTTAATCCATTCATTGTCTGTCTGTCCGTCCATCTGTCTTTCCATCCATCAGTCTGTCCATCCATGCGTCTATCTATCCAGCTATCCATCTGTCCGCCCAGTCCATCATCCCTCTAGCCATCCATCCATCCGTCTGTCCATCCATCATTCCCCTATTAATTACTCATCTGTTCATTTATTTATCCATTCATCCATCTGTCTGTCCATCCATCCAGCTGTCCATCATTAGTCCATCTGTCATCCATCCATCTGTTCATTCATCATTCCTCTATCCATCATACTGTCCATTCATCCATCCATCTACCTGTCCATCTGTCCTTCCGTCTGTTCATCCATCTGTTTATCCATCATCATCCCTCTATCCATCCGTTTGTTAATCCATCCATCGTCTGTCTATACATCCATCTGTCCTTCCATCCATTCATCCATCAGTCTCCCCTTCCATGCGTCTATCTATCCAGCTATCCATCTGTCCACCCAGTCCATCATCCCTCTATCCATCCATCTGTCCATTCATCTATCCATCCATCCGTCTGTCCATCCATCATTCCCCTATTACTCATCAGTCCATTTGTCCATCCATCCAGCCAGCCGTCCATCATTAGTCCATGTCATCCATCCATCCGTTCATTCATCATTCCTCTATCCATCCATCTGTTTCATCCCTTTATCCATCCATTTGTTAATCCATCCATTATCTGTCGATCCATCCATCTGTCCATTCATCTATCCATCCATCCGTCTGTCCATCCATCATTCCCCTATTAATTACTCATCTGTCCATTTGTTCATCCATCTGTCTGTCTGTCCATCCATCCAGCCAGCCGTCCATCATTAGTCCATCTGTCATCCATCCATCTGTTCATTCATCATTCCTCTATCCATCCATCTGTCCATTTGTCCATCCATCTACCTGTCCATCAGTCCATCCATCTGTTTATCCATCATCATCCCTCTATCCATCCATTTGTTAATTGTCTGTCTGTCCATCCATCTGTCCTTCCATCCATCCATCTATCCATCCATCAGTCTGTCCATCCATGCATCTATCTATCCAGTTATCCATCTGTCTGCCCATCAGTCCATCATCCCTATATCCATCCATCCCATGTTCATCCATCCATCCATCTCTGCTTTAAATAAATGTTGCTCTCTATATTCCGCATCTGATTATGACAGAAAATAATTTCAATTAATTTCTCAGTTCATCATCACTATTAAATATCATGGTTTCAATTTACTGCACTTCTGTTGGGCAACATTTGCATTGTAATAAACAAAGATACTCACTGTTACAGCCAAACAGTGCACGTATAGTCCTAATGAAATAAGCATGAGAAATAAATATTTGAGTCAGTAGAAGTTCTAGCATGACGAAGAGCTTTACAGAGCTGATGACGAGGTGCGGACACTTATCATGAATGGCTCGTCTGGTGACATGCAATTAGTTCGTAATTAGCACAGCCATTACTGAACATGTGTGAATCAAAGGTCAGCTATTTTTTCCGGTTAATATACATATTTCATTAGCTTGCGGAGGAGGGAGGATTGTAATTTTCTTCGGCATGAACTATAATTCAGCCGTGTCGGACGCAGCTTTTCCAGCGAGATTAACGATCGCCCGGCGCGCCCTACAATCACCCGTTAATTTTAATTAGCATGGAGGGGACCAAGAGGGTGGAGTTCTGTCCGTGTGAGGAAAACACAAAGCATTTCACACTGGCATCTGGAAGAAAAACAAGATATTTTAAAAAATGTTCATACAATAAAGTCACGAGGGTAAGTAAATAATTGTTTTTGTTCATATATAAGGAACAATGCCTGGATTAAAATGCAAAGTAACTTGTGTGTTATTTTCATATTGACATACTATGATAGTTTTTGTTAATATTTTGAATTAAATATTTTGGGGATTTTCTTTTTAAATGTACTTTATTTTAAAATTTTTAGTTATTTTGTTGTGGTTTTGACATTTTTATTATTATTATTATTTTTTTTTTTACAATTTAAAAAAAACATATTATTCATTTTTATATATTAGCTTTGGTTTGTTTTGTTTATTATTTTAGATTAGCTTTTTTCCCCAAGTTAAACTAACTGAAAATGAGAAATTCTGCCTTTGTCACTTGAAATAAAATTAGTTTATTTATTTATTTTTTAATCATAGAAGGGCTTAGAGACCTAATATACAGGAGAAAAATACTTTTAAAAATACTACTTTAATAGTTTTTTTTTTTAAAATAATAATATGATCGTAAAATAAAACTAATTTTGCCATTCCCTTTTTGAAATTTGGACTGTTTTCTCACTTCGACATGAAATTTAGAAATGTAGCATTTCCTCACTTGCTCACCAATGGATGTGAATGGGTGCCGTCAGAATGAGAGTCCAAACAGCTGATAAAAACAACATAATAATCCACAGGTAATCCACACCACTCCAGTCCATCAGTTAACATCTTGAGAACCCAAAACCTGTGTTTTTAAAAAACAAATCCATCATTAATGCATTTTTAACTTTAAATTGCCATTTCTGGTCAAAATATGAGTCCATCCCCCATAATAATGCTTCCTCTCATAGCTCAACCAATAGCGTGAGTTTGGGGCGGGACTATCCGTTTGTCTGACCAATAGAGACCAGGAGAGTGTTTGATTTATATCTGCAAAAGATTTGTAGGTGCAGAAATGATATAATTCACCCATAAAATGCACATTCTTTCATCATCTACTTAATGCAAACCTGTCAGAAAAGATTTTAGACCTATAGCATGCATATTTTCCTGTTGAAAACTGAAATTACTGAAATTAAACCCGTCATGTAACAGAGAAAACTATATCACCCCTGCAGGCTCTGCTGTTCTTGTTCTTTAAGTGAAAGAAACTCACATATACAAAACACTATTAAATCTTTACACGTCTGCACTTCTTAACACGTTCTAGGTTGAGCTGTGAACTAATTTACACCGCCTGTATTTTTGTAGAAGCCTACAAAAAAGCCTATTGTAATCCAGTAGCAGATTTCATTCTGAAGTGTTTGTCTGAGTTTTATTGTGCTGTTTTTCTTACACGGTGCCCTCTGAAAAATTTCTCCATGCGGAGAGAATCACGCAACGTCACGCAACGTCACTTACGCCAATTTTTCAACTTGAGGCTTGAAGGATTCGCATTTTAAAAACCACAAAGTCCAAAGCCACACATGTTGTTTCCAGCCTGCGGAAGGTGCATTCACGGCTTCTGAAAGCCACTGAATACACCCGTCTCCGAAGAGCAATTATCCCGATAAGCAGGCCGTTCAATTCCCCGCGTGTCCCAGAACAGAGCGTGTTTCCACTAAAGCGCCTGTAACTCATAACTCAGTGTGATTTTATGCAAATGACCTGCACAGAACCGCCGCTGCTGCTAACTTGTGTTCTCCAGAACATCTTAATCTGAAATTGAAAATCAGAGAGATCAGTTGCGAGTCTTTTTAATAAGTTTTTGAGGATGACATCCATAGAGAGGGCACATCGCCTTGAAGAACAGAGAGTGACATTTAAAAGTAAGATCCTAATCGCTTAAGATGCAAATTTCAAAGGTGACTGATAGCTGCCACACGCCGTGTGATAACTGCATAACCGCGCGCTCTTTTTTCGGTAATTGCAGACAGAATTTCAATGAAATGATAATCCATGTTTAACTGATGCACTCATTCACTCACTTCTGGGCAAACTAAAAATCAAACTTTTTTAAGTAATGTCTCGGTAGAATCTGTAATGATCTAAAAACAGAAAGACGGTCATGTGGCCAATCAAGGGTCATGAGTTCAATTCCCACGGTAAGCAATAAATTATAAAATTTATAGCAATACAAGTTGCTATGAATAAACATAAATAAATGCATATTTTATATATATATATATATATATATATGTATATGTAATAAATTAAAATTATATAGTAATAATTTAAAAAAAAAAAAAAGCACATAAAATAACAATAAAATAGAATACAATTTAAACTAAAATATAAAAATAAAAGCCAATTAAACATATTAACAATATTAAAAACTAGAAATGTTTGCTTGGTAACTAACTGAAATAAGATAAAGCACTAAAATTAGTGACTGGAAATAAATAAAAAAAGAAAATGGAACTGAAACTAAAAAAAAACAAAAAAAAACAAAAACATATTTAGTACTATTTTAAAAAAGAATAATAAAAAAGTAATTAACAAATTTACTAAAAATTTAAATTAAATAAAAATGTAAATTAAAAAAATGTTGTTTGGCAATTAAACACTAAAATTAAAATCTGGAAATAAATAAAAATGAAAGCAAACTAAGACAGAGATAGTTAGACAGTCAGACAGATGTAACAAAATTGAAATACATTTTTTTTTACCTTCTATAGTAAAAATTACAAAATAATAAAAAAAGCACTAAAATTACTAACTGAAAAAAAAGAAGAAAAAAAATCTAATTGAACATATTTAGTAATATTAAAAAATAATTACTAAATTACATAAAATTACTAAAAATGTAAATAAAATAAAAATATATATTAAAAATTAGATGTTTGCTTGGCAATTAACTGAAGTAAGCTTAAGTTGAAGCAATAAAAATACTAACTGAAAATAAAAAAGAAAATTAAACTGAAACTGAAATAAAATTAAATATTTTTAGTAATATAAAAAAAATAATAAAAGCACATAAAATTAATAAAAATTAAATAAAATAAATTAAATAAAAATGTATATTAAAAATGAGATGTTTGCTTGGCAATTAACTGAAATATGTTTGGAGTTGAACCTGAAGCACTAAAGTTACTAACTGGAGATAAATAAAAACTAAAACAAAATAAACTGGAAAAAAATAAAAAATAACCCAAGTAGTGATATTAAAAAAATACTAAAACAAAATAAAATAAACATAACAAAATTTGTAAAAATAAAAATAAAATAAAAACTGAAAATATAAAAAAAAAAAGTTAATGAATAACATCTATAGCAGTATATAAATAATACTAAAATATCACATGTGAGTTGTTTGTTTATAGTTCAGCACCATGTCAGCTACCATGGCTGTATTTGTGCTGAGAAACTAGTGAAAAACAGAAACAGTAAAAAGTAAATTATTATATATGAACAACAAATAAAAGAACAATAAAAGCAACAACAAATAAATCAGAAGAGAATCCAGAAGACTGCAGGCCCGTCAGCTGTGGTGTAAGTTTGCCGTCTGCTCGTCTGAAGAGCGGCGTGTGCCGTTTATTATTAGCCGAGTCTCTGGCTGAGATCGCTCTGGGGATAAACAGCACAGGATACCTGCTGCACGGATCATTACTCCACCGCCGGAAACACACAAACACACACACTCGTCCCTCCAGCTGCAGAGAAGCACATCAGTGACACGAAATGACCCTCAGAAACAACAGCACACAGACTGCAGCGACCAAACTGGTGAACATGACGACGTTTGGGTGTTAAAAACAATTAATATTTAGTATTATTTTCAGTTTAACTGAAATGACACCATCTGATGAGAAAACAAAAATTTAATGACACTAATTTTACGTCACTGACAACGTTACTGAACCAAACTGACTCAACACTGAATTGAATCAACATCAAACTGAACTGAGCTGAAAAATGACACTTTGTAACACTGACAGTTAATGAACTGAATTGAATGAATACTGAACTGAACTTTAAAAATGAAACTATGTAATATTGACATAGTTATTGAACTGAATCAGCAGAACTCAAATGAATCAACATCGAAGTAAACTGAGCTGAAAATTTACACTTTGTGACACTAAGTCATTAATTAAATCACCACTGAACTGAATTGAGCTGAAATAATGAAACTATGTAATATTGACATAGTGACTGAACTGAACTGAACTGAATCAACACAACTGAATCAACTGAACTGAGCTGAAAAGACACTTTGTAACACTAAGTTACTGAACCGAATTGAATCAACACTGAACTGAATTGAGCTGAAAAATTAAACTATGTAACATTGACACAGTTTTTGAACTGAATTGAATCAACTCTGAACTGAACAAAAATATGAAACTAGGTAACACTGACAAAGTGACTGAACTGAATCAACACAACTCAGCTGAATCAACTGAACTGAGCTGAAAAATGACACTTTGTAACACCAGGTTATTGAATCAACAACGAACTGAATTGAGCTGAAAATCAAAACTATGTAACACTGACACGGTGACTGAACTGAATTGAATCACACTCAACTGAATTGAATCAACATCAAACTGAAATGAGCTGAAAAATGACACTTTGTAACACTGACAGTTATTGAACTGAACTGAAAAAAAAAAAAAAAAAAAAAAAAGAAACTATGTAACACTGACAGTGATTGAACTGAATCAACACAACTGAATCTGAATCAACTGAACTGAGCTGAAAAATGACACATTGTAGCACTAAGTTATTGAACTGAATTGAATCAACACTGAACTGAACCGAGCTGAAAAAAATGAAACTATGTAACATTGACATAGTGATTGAACTGAACTGAATTAACATCGAACTGAACTGAGCTGAAAAATGACACTTTAGCACTAAGTTATTGAACTGAATTGAATCAACGCTGATCTGAACTGAGCTGAAATAATGAAACAATGTAACACTGACAGTGATTGAACTAAACTGAATCAACACAACTCAACTGAGCTGAAAAATGACACATTGTAGCACTAAGTTATTCAACTGAACTGAATCAACACTGAACTGAATTGGGCTGAAAAATGAAACTATGTAACACTGACAGTGACTGAACTGAACGGAATCAGCAACTCAACTGAATCAGAACTGAACTGAGCTGAAAAATGACACTTTGTAACACTAAATTTTTTAACCGAACTGAATCAACACTGAACTGAATTGTGCTGAAAAATGAAACTATGTAACAACGACACAGTGACTGAACTGAACTGAATCAACACAACTCAACTGAATCAACATCGAACTGACCTGAAAAATGACACTTTAGCACTAAGTTATTGCACTGAATCAACACTGAACTGAATTGAGCTGAAAAAAAAGAAACTATTTAACATTTACATAGTGATTAAACTGAACTGAATCAACACAACTCAACTTAATCAGGATTGAACTGAACTGAGCTGAAAAATTACACTTTAGCACTAAGCTATTGAACTGAATTGAATCAACACTGAACTGAATTAAGCTGAAAGAATGAAACTATGTAACATTGACACAGTGATTGAACTGAACTGAATCAACAACTCAACTGAATCAACTGAACTGAGCTGAAAATGACACTTTGTAACACTAAGTTGTTGAACCAAATTGAATCAACACTGAAATGGATTGAGCTCAAATAATGAAACTATGTAACAATGACACAGTGACTGAACAGAACTGAATCAACACAATTCAACTGAATCAGAATTGAACTGAACTG
>JAHKKF010535570.1:8680-29541 GCA_019740295.1 Labeo calbasu | reverse complement strand
CCCTACACCAAACGCAACCCTAAACCTACCAAATAGTGTTAACAAATGCAAAAGTGATATAAAAATGCATCTGTTGATGCAGCCATGCTATATTAAATTCCTTATTCGGATTTGATCTGTTTTGTCGAACCGTAGTTTCACTGGGTTTGTACCGGAGCTCTTCATCATTCAAGTGCAGCGCCGTATCACGTGAGCTACCGAGCAGACCTACTAAATTAGGAAACGCAGAAACGCAGGCATATGAAGCTGTACATGTGACGAGGTTTAAAAGTATCAGTTTTCAAACTGCGCAGGATGTTAAAATTGTTACTTGTAAATCATTTTCATTTTGTGTGAAAAGGAATAAAAGTTTTCTGAGTTTTACTGCCTCTAGGCACATATTTCCAATGAGTATTGAACTGTATTGAAATAACTAGAAGAATAACAGAGATACAGTAGTAAACGGTAAAACTAGCTGTGCTACAAAGTTGTGTGTGTATCATTATAATAATAACTTCAAATAATTTGATAAAAGATACTAGCTTACATACAGCACTGTTTTTGTACAGCTAAAATAACTGAACGTGGATGACCTCAGACGGCTCCTTGTACATTCAAGGTAAAAATGCCCACACCCACTCTTATGTTAAAAATAAGGTGGATAAGCTGTTTAATTGGTTACATCAAGGAAGCTCTAAGGCCTTTGCACTCACAGTATGAATGGATTGTGTTGGAGACTGTGTCTATGGTAGACAATTCATGCCACAGAAGCTCAAAGCGAACACAAACACTTACTTGAGATCCATGAATGCATCTCTCAATTACTTTGTGATTTCACAACTTGAAATGTCATAGGCATGCGGTTGTAAATAATTAAGTGAAGTGCTTTCTCAATTGATAAGGACATGCAGTCTCATGAGAGACAGATGTGTTATCACACTATAATGTATCGTTTGACGTTTATGCGATGACTGTTAAACCTGGAAAACAAAACTACTGCAAAAAATCCATTTTGTCCTTCAATTAAAATTAACAGCTATCATGTTCTTCAATAAAATGTAGTGTTGTTTTTTTAATATGTGCTTTATAAGGTAATAAACAACCAATATCCTAGCAATATGCATGCTAATGCACAACTAGTTAATAGTGAATAGTGTTTTTGCATCTACACTCTTAAAAATAAAGGTGCTTTAAAAGGTTCTTCACAGCGATGGAAGAACCATTTTTGGTTCCACAAAGAACCATCTCTTTCTTACCTTTTTATAATCTGAAGAACTTTCTTTCACCACAAAGAACCTTTTGTGAAACAGAAAGGTTCTTTAGATGTTAAATGTTCTTTATGGAACCATTTATACAAAAAGGTTCTTCTGTGGCATCGTGAAGCACCTTTATTTTTAAGAGTGTGAAGTGTTATCAAAAATACTTATAAAACATCTCTTAATCTTAATGTTAATTTAAAATCACATTTTTGATTAACTAACATTCAGATGTATTGCTCATTGTTAGTTATGTTAACTAATGTATTAACTAATGTTAACTGATGGGACCTTATTTCCAATGCTGCCTTAAATTAGGTATCTTTAAACACAGCGTAGTAAGTTTATTTAAAAAAAAATAATAATAAAAAAAAAGTAAAATGAGGCATTTGAACATACAAACTTGTGACCTATTGTAAATATTGAGGTGTATACCCTGACTTTTGTGTCACACGTCTGCTTACTGACTGCCGTTCGAGGGAGAAAAGGAGGACTTTCCTCGTAAAACGTGAACTGCTGACATGTTTGTTTTCGCTTTGCTCGTGGAGGCGGAAAAACATCCATATCCTAAAGTCGTATTTGCATGACTCATTTTACTGAAAGTAATAGCAATAAATTCGGTACCAAAAGAAAGTAAGTTACATAAATTTAACTGTACAGCTGTAAGCATAAATATTCAGTGTCTGGCAAGAAGCTCTCTGTGTTTGAGACAGCGCTGAAATACCGCTCACAGCTCTTTTAGGACCTGCGTATGCATTTCAGTTCAATATATTTACATACAAATTTCAGAAGTAATTTTTGCACCGTGTGCGTTTATGATAATTCACCTAAATTGTGAGCGTTCCAGGCTGCAGTTCCGGTTTCATCTGTATTTCCCCTGTATTAAAGGTGACAGCCTTGGCTGTGTTTTCTTCGTTCAGCAGTGGATCTGTATTGTTGATGGCATTGCCGTTGTATTCATCTCGCATAATTTGTCAAGCGGCGAATTACATGCGTGGGTCCTTCACCTCAGATAACTGCAGTACTAATCTCAGATAAACAGCATGATAGCCTCAGGTCTTACTCAACTCCTCCTGATTATTACTGCTGGGACTGGAAGACTCAACACACACACTTGCTTTCTCATGCCTTTCCCAATACACTGGAACTGGAAATTGCCTGTGTTCCAAGTGGGCACTTCACCTTTTAGTGTTTGTGTTTGTGTTGAGTTTGTAGTCCCCAGAGGGCAACACTGCAGTGAATTGATAGTATCCTCTATATTTAGTGTGGAATGGTGTGCTTTCCTCAGTATAGAGTCGTAGTTCCTTCTGTGTGTGTTCGGATGCATTGATCACCTGGTAGAAGGTGTGTTCAGTAGACGTGATGGTATCAAATTGTCATATTATGATGATAATGTTCATAATAAATGCACACTATTTTTGATGCAGCCTGCTTGACAGGCTCTTGGCTTCCCATTTTAAATGACCCATGCGTTTGATTTTCTTTGCTTTTTCCACTCTAAATAGAGTGAACATGTGCACACTGCTTGAGTAAACGCGTCTTTTATGGCCATGTTCAGATATACAGAATGCTGCGGAAGATTAAGTCGTAAAGACTAATATTAAAAACAAGCTCCCTATCTGACTCATTTTTGTAGAGTTATTGAATTCCGAATTCAGCAAGTTGTGTCATAAGTCGTGTCATGTGCCATAAACATAATTATGGCCAAACGTTGTTTACATTATAGTAAATAGAAAAATTTGAGCTCATCTTTTTAAAATATATGCATTTACAATTTACAGTCACTCCCTCCCAGAAATACACTACCATTCAACAGTATTTGAACAGTAAGATTTGTAGTGGGTTTTTTTTTTTTAGAAGTCTCTTCTGTTCACCAAGCCTGCATTTATTTGATCCAAAGTACTGCAAAAACAGTAAAATTTTGAAAGATTTGTACTATTTAAAATAACTTCAATTTGAATATATTTTAAAATGTAATTCATTCCTGTGATTTCAAAGCTGAATTTTTACGTTACAGTCACATTATCCTTCAGAAATCATTCTAATACTCTGATTTGCTGCTTAAAAACATTGTTGAAGACAGCTGAGTAGATTTTTTTTCAGTTTTTTTTTTGGTGAATAGAAAGTTCAGAAAACAGCGTTTGTCTGAAATAAAAAATCTTTTGTAACATTATAAATGTCTTTATAATCATTTTTGATTAATTTAAAGCGTCCTTGCTAAATACGTAGTAATTTCTTTCTTTCTTTCTTTCTTTCTTTCTTTCTTATTTTTTTATTCATTTCAGATAAATGCTGATCTTGAGATCTTTCTGTTCATCAAAAAAACATTTTTAAAAAACTGTTTTAAATATTATTATTATTATTATTATTATTATTAATAATAATAATAATAATAATAATAAATGCTTTTTTGAACAGCAAATCAGCAAATTAGAATGATTTTGAAAATGATGCTGAAAATTTAGCTTTGATCACAGGAAAAAAAATGCATTTTAAAGTATATTCAAATATAAAACAGTTATTTTAAAAAGTAAAAATGTTTCATAATTTTACTGTTTTTGCTGTACTTTGGATCAAATAAATGCAGGCTTGGTGAGCTTTAAAAAGCATTAAAAATCTTTCTGTTCAAACACTTGACTGGTAGTGTATGAAGAAAAATGTATGATTTACTATGCACTGAAGAAATGTTTTCTAGAGAAAGAATGTTACCTCCCCTCTAAATTAGAAATGCCACATGCACCAACATTAAAAAAAAAAAAAAAAATTCACATTATCACCATTACTAAAATATAAATGGTATTATACAGTAAACTGTTAAACAGCAACTGGTATTATAACAGACATGTTACAGTTTCATATTAAATCTAATAGGGAAATCAAACTTCATTTGTATTAAATCTGTGCCAGTGCAGTGTGGCTTTGCTATGTTTAAACTGCATTAGTTATGTTTTAAAAAGCTCTTTCACTCTGACTTCCTGTTTTTATGGAAATGCATCAAGACTTTAAGGGAAACTGTGCTCATCAAGTCAATTTATGAGGACTTTCAGTCACATCTTCATCCTGCGCTACTCTAAGACTGCAGTTCAGCTGACTTTGAATATATATAGTTTATCTTAATAACAGGAAAATGCAGTACTTCATCTAGCAATGGTAGTTTTATAGTATAGTGTGCGGCTGCCTTGCAGTCTATACCTACGTGCTTCCAGTGATCTAAGTGACAGATTATGCCATGTAGACACTTAGCAAAGCACAGAGAGAGGAACACATTCAATCTTAATATTTCAACAATACTGAGAAAGAAGGCCACGATAAGGTGAAGGCAAGAGTTCTGTCTGCTATCGTAGAAAATTATATACTTCATGAGCTATCACTTGAAGGGAAAATATGACATTTTTGTTTTATATTTTGTTTCTCAAATTTAAATTATAAGATAATGTTCGGAATTTACTAGAAAGAAACAAGTATTCATATGTGCTTCGCAATATGTATTTAATGTAGAAACAGTGCATTTTAATGAAGAAACCCAAGGTAGAAATATTATCTAGTATAGTACAGTGGAGTTAAGTAAAAAAGTTATTATATAATGATTAAAGATTTAAATAAAAAGACTTAAGCATATCTCTCTAATTCTGGTCTTAGCAATCTTAATACTTTACGCTTCATTACTGTAACGATGACGATACTTAACGATGACCACTTCTGACAGTCAGTATATTAGGTGTGACAGGCAGTCGCTTGCTTAATTTCCCAATATCTTAAGTAAGATGTTGTGTTTGTGTTTATCAGATGGACAGTTAGAACAGATTAATGTATAGAAGACTGATTTTGTTTGCATTTATCTCTCTTCTCAGGTGTAATTGAGGTGGTGTGTAATGTCTTTGTGGAAGTCTCTGGTGTATATCTGGAAAGAGAAATGCACTCAGGGCTAAAGAGCTGCTCTTCTCTGCTCCTGTGTCTGCTGGACCTCATCCACTGCCTGCTCAAAAACCTTTCGTCTGTAGTCCGACTGGCCCTGCAGGTAACATTCTCTCTTTTTCAGTTTTGATTTACTAGCAAATGTGCAAATAATTGTACATTTGTATGGTCAAAACTTTTCCTGATTTGTCTCATGCAAAGAAAAAAGTGCAAAGAAAAACTTTGTGCAAAATAATTGACGCAAGTTAAATATAAATGTAACAAGACAGAATATATAGAGTTTATAAATTATTAATAATTTTGTGAAAGAATATTCGATGTCTGTGTATTATGCAACCTGGCCTCATAACGAAACAAACCTGTAGGAACGTTTTCGTTAGACTCGAAATACCAATACCAATAAGTACATATCAATGCAGTTTCCAACAGAAATGTTCACTGAGTGGCGCTAAAGGAGTGTTTGTTTGTTTTTTCCCAGAACAGATGAATGTAGATATGGTACGTTTTATGTGACATTGGTTTTGTACGTGTCACCACAGTTCTGAATTGAAATGTCCATTGAGTGGCGCTATAACTCTAATGCTCCGTGATGTTTTAAAATAACATACCAACCTACCCGATAATATGAACAAAAGCAAATGTGATGTAAAAACACAATCACAAGCATGCCATTTTAGCTTGTTTTTCGACCTCTCATCTTTAAGCTCTTTTATCGTGAGTCATGTTTTTCACACGATTTGTACCCAAGGATTCCGCATCCCAAGTCCACTTCTGTGCCAACTGAGCCACCGAGCAAGGTTGTTATGTCCGGAAAGCGAAACATATGGAGGTGTAATCGTAACTGTGTATGAAAATTATTAAAAGTGCTTGCTGTTTAAAGCCCTGGTCAGACTACACAATTTTAGCCCGATTTTGCCATGATCTGCTTGTCGTAGGGTGTCGTGGGGATTCGTATACGACAGTGAGCGTCGGGATGCAAGATTCAATCGTTTCATCTTGTGTTGTGTGTCAGAGTGCACAACATGTCTGCGATGCTTTACAATGTCAACACAGAAAGACAAGCATGTTTAATTTTTTTTCCCCGTCGTACACGATAAGTTCCATCACATCTGTGACACTGGCCAATAGGAGCACAGAAACACCTTCGTGTATGCTTTCAAACGAGCCGAAACGAAAGAGAGACAATGGTATCTGTCCTGCTATGTGGAATTTTTCAATGGAGGAAATGGTTGTGAAGCTATGGCAACAGTACTCTGGCGTTTATGACGAGGGACTTCCGCGACAGAGTGAAAAAGGTAAAATAAAAACTAGAGGTGTAACGATACAGGTATTCGTACCAAACCGTCACGGTAGGGGCATCTCAGTTCAGAGCATGAGGCCTTACAGCGAATACAGGCAATTCACCCTCAATCCAGAAGGGGGTGCCCGCAGTAATGCAACGCTGCTTGATAACCGCCGGCAGAAGAACAGCGAATGCCAGGTGTTGCACACTTGAAAACAAAACCCACTAGACAGTGACCATGTGCTGATTCTGAACGCGTCTCTCACTGACAAAGGAGTGTAACATTACTTTAAAGGCTTGCGCACTCAACTGTCTGCAAAATGGAGCTTTGTGCTCTTGTATCCTACCTCTCTCATTCGACACAAATCCAAATATTCCATAATATTTCCATATTTGCAATGCATCCAAATGCTAAACTATTATTTATTATGTAATTATACTTTGTACTTCAGTCGCGTTCTAACGGTGACACAGTGAGGCGGACGTGCTGATGTTTGGTTCACTGTGTTTTATTTTGATAAAGTACCAACTGCGCTGTCAAGTTAGCAATGCTAGAATCCTGGATCTTATATTTTTTGTGTTTGTGTGCGCCAGCGTGATTACTTCAACTTTTGTCATACCAGCAAAATCAACTTAAACAAAACACAAAGGATGTCGCTTTCTGCCATCTGAGTTTCCTTTCTGTCACAAAACTGAACTGAAACTAAGCAAATATAGGCTACGTTAGGTGTCACACAGGTTTTTTTTTCCCCTTGTCTGTCAGTTAACTAAATTAAATATATTTCCACTATTTATTCCTTGTATGTATATATGTACTGCAGATTTTATAGCTTATATATGAGATTAATTTGATATGATTTCACATGTAGGTGGAAAAAATTGTAATTTGTACTACTGTCTGTTTAAAATAAATGAAAAGTGACCTAGCATAGTAGATTTTTTTTTTTTTTGTCTGTACCGAAATCGTACCGAACCATGACCCTCTAACCGAGGTACGTACCAAAATGTGAGATCTGTGTTCCGTTACACCCCTAATAAGAGCTATTTTACCTCAGTTCTCTTTGACAGTCCATACTGTCGTCTTCATGCAATGCAGATTTGTGTACATTGTAGGGATGTTGCGATAGTTGGTGTTACCACCGGTTTTGTCACTTGCCAACTGCGGCACCACCCCCCACCGTCTTTTTGATTATTTTATAGTAATAAAAATCATTTAGTTCTGATATGATTTATATAAGTCAGGCAGGAGCCGAATTTTATTTATCAGGTGAGGAGAGTGAGACAAGCTGATGAATGAGGTGAGAAAGTCAAGAAGTTGGCAAAAGATTTAGTTTCGAAACGAAATACAAAAGCGCCTGCTTTAAAAATATTTTGGATTTTGAAAGGCCTGTTGACTGTTGCCGTTTATCTAAAAGGTGATTTTGAAAGCTCATCGGAAGAACATTCATTTCTTATTTATTTGGTTCCACCTTGCTCGCTGGTTTTCAACATTTTTTATAATTAAACCTTGTGGAAGTTTTAGTTATTTTACATTAGGCCTATAACATGGTGTTTTTTTTTGTTTTGTTTTGTTAAAAAATGATTCTTTCTATGTTTAATATAAGTGAGTTTGTCGTACTGTTTTGTTGGTGTGTAGTCAATCAATTGACGCCGAATTGAGGCTAATTAGCTAAGTGAAAGTAAGATGCGCACAGGCTTTTACAAGCCATATAAAAGCAAAGAAAATCGTGGAAAAGAGGGAAAACTCAACGAACTTCCCAGGAACCTGGTGTTGTCACACGGCGATTAACTGGTGGGAAACATTCCTCACTGTCACATCCCTAGTCCATTGTCAGGTTTTCTGGTCCTTTCTGATTACAAGACATGGCAAAACATGGTGTTGCGACGAATGGTCAGGTAGCATTGTGTAGTCTGACATGTTTCTTGTTCACAACGAGATTTTATGACTCAAACTCACAAAATCCGACATGGTGATTGTTGTAACCGACAAAAAAATCGTGTAGTCTGACCGGGGCTTTACCGCCTCTAGTGGAAATTTATGTTGGAAATGTGATCTGGTGATGTGTACCTTTTGGTACATATTTTGCGTCTCCCAAAAACATTCCCACAGGTACATTTTAGTTATGAGATCAGGTAGGTATTGTGTTAAACAAAATAGGAAATCCATAGGAACTGAAAACTTGACACCCGTTATGGAGTCTTGGGCTAGTAATACAATTAATTATTTTATTTATTTATTTGCTTATGCCTATGAAAATATTTATTTGCCAAGAAATATGAAAATGACATTGATGAGGGTAAGAAGCAATGAGTAATATCAAATATTTTTATTATTAAAATATTTTTAAAAACATGGAATGGCAGGTCAATTTGACCTTTTGGCCCTTATGCATTCCAGACTTAAGGGCAAGTTATGCTTACTGTTGGCAAAATTTCATATTTGAAATCCAGTCATTCCAATAAGAATCCTCACAATCAGGAGTTTTCAGGTGATGGCAAGTTTCCTGTTTCATGTGAATTTACCAGGCTGACCGACAGAACGTTGTTTGGTTTGAAAGTGTCTTCCATCTGAGCCATGATTTATATTGACAATAGACAATGCCCATTAAAATTGTATGACTTTTGACTATTGTGGCTGTATCTTTAGTATTGCAGATTTTAGAAATGATATTAGATAATTCCAAAATTATAGTTATGGAATATTTGTCAAATTCTGCCCTGCCAGCCCTGTTGTATTTGTTGTGTGTTGTTGTATTCATTGGATATTTTACAGAATTTGCCTTACAATTAGATATTCGTAGAGCCTTGAAATCAGTTTTATTTTTTTCTGGATTCGAAATCATTATTATTATTTTTTTTTTTTTTCTAGACTCAATTTTAATGGTTAAACTAAATATATATATTAATCAAAAAGCACATTAAAATCATGAAAAATGCATGTGTGTGCATATAATTGATTGATTGATTGATTGATTTTTCAGAAATACTGTGTTGTGTATTTACATTTTTCTGTTAAATATATTTTGGTGAATATTCCTGAAAAATATTGTTTTAATAATAATTATAGTAGTAGTAATAGTAGTAGTAGTAGTAGTAGTAGTAGTCGTAGTACTAACATTAAATTAAGTAATACATTTATTTGACAGTTTCTTCAAATTAAACCAAACTTTTATTGTGACTGGTTGCTGTGAAGACCTTTAAGTTTTTGTATGTGTATGTTATAACAATAGTTTTTCTCAAAAGCAACCGTAAAATGCTCCTGAAGTGACTCTCAGAGCAGTTCTAAAGATCATGATCATGTGTTCCTCGTATAAATTTAAGCGGCAGAGGCTGAAAACACTGCGAATGTGCGGTTCAGTATGTGTGTAGTAAACGAAACTGCACGTCTGTGCCATTCATTCACACTGAGACACGCAGAACATGCAGGATTCATATATAAATAGTATTTTGCGGCTTAATATTCACAGATGCTAGTCCATATTGTGTTTTTATTTAAGAGTACTGACCTAATTTTGATTTATTCATCCAAAATATGGCAACTTCTGTAAAATTACACGTTATACAGTAAATTATGGTTTTTATGACTGGATTCGTCCGTGTTTTCTGCATCGAGGAAATTACAGGGCCCTACATTCGTCTCATTTTTTTGTTTTTTCAGTTACTGGACCCCACATCCCACTGGCATAAAGGGCAATGGGCACAATTGCAGATTCAATTATTTCTGGCCAAATTCTAACAGGAGTTTCTAAAGGGCATTGTTGTTTTAAGGCATAGAAGGCCCTGCGGCTGTTAACTCTCAGTATATTTACTGCAGAGTTAAAATTTGCTGTGGAATTGATTTTTATTACTAGACACTAGATAATAGTAGTGTGATGAGTGTGTTATGTGGTTGGTGCCTAATGTGAATATGTGTTGTTTTCTGGGATGTGGATGTTTTGTAGAAGTTGACCGGCGGTATTACTCCAGCAGGTCCAGGTTCTACTGTAAAGCGTGTTCAGTGTAAGACAGCAGATCTATCTGTGCAGAGCAGCTGTTTGATTTTGTGTTGTGTGAAATGAGACCAGGGGCTGTTGGTTGCTCCATAGTGGTTCCACCTTGTTCATTGATTTTACATGTTGATGTACATATTGAATAATGTGGGGCTTAAGCTGTAACATTCATTCCACTGTCTTAAGAAAGGTGTTTTGTTCTTTTGTTGCTATTTTTTTATTCCACATTCACTTTTAGTATGCATTGATTTAAAGAGGCTGTAGGTTTCCCCCTTCACACCACTTTCAATAATTTCGGAGAAGAGCTCTTGGTTCCAGACAAAATCTGTCTGTCTGTCTGTCTATCTATTAATTTTAAAATGTAGTTTAAATATAATATTTTGATTTGTTTTTTTTTTTTTCTTCATAAAAGTCTTTCATGTCATTTTAGAGTACTTTTTTATTATTTTAATTTGGACTTTTGATGTTCCTTGAAATATTTAATTAATATTTTTTTTCACATAGACTAACACCTTGAATGTGAGTATAGCTATTCGCAGAATTATGTTATTATATCTTTGCATCTTTTATTGATTTATTAATTGATTGCATGTTTTTTTGTTGGTACTGTATGGTACAGTTTACTGAATTGTGGGCTGATGTTAGTCATTGTGTTGTCATTTAGATACAGTAATTTGACTTTTTTTTTCCCCCCTCTCTCTCTCTGAGAAATAAGGCATCTCTGTTATAAATACTGTATTATTCACCTGAATGTGTCACCTCATATGACAGCTGACAAGTACAGACACAGACTTTCCCCAGTCTTATTGACGGTATGGTCATGGTTATTTCTCTGGAAAGGCAAAATGTTGTTATTTATACAGGACATCTTATTATTAATATATTTACTTCCCCGTGTGTCCGTGAAGTCAAGCCGTAATCCTGTTCTTGCATTCAGATCCCCACAAACAAGCACATTTCCCCGAGCCTGGAAATGGCATGTCTCTTTTTCCAATGTATGAAACATGTCTTCACTGTACTGGGGGGGCTCTGGTGGTGCAATGTATATGCCACATAGGAAGGTGTCTTGTTGTGACAGGAAAAGTTCTTCATGGAGTTTTAGCTAGATAGCGTCAGTGTCGTGGGGAATTTGTCCGCCTTGGCATAAGTAAGGAAGGACAGTTTTTCTCTCTTGTATTGCTTGACAAACGATACAAAAAACCTCTATCGTTCTTACTCCATAGTCTCTGATTTCAATTTTGTTAAAAGGTATGAATATGGCTGTTTGTGAATATGAGTATTAAACTGTAGTCTCAGCCTCTCTCATGTGCCACCCATGGACCTTTTCACTGCCCATCTGATGCATATTGCACACAAAAATAACAGTTGCCAAAGATCACACGGTTTGTGTTATTGAATGTGAGATGTATTTTTAAGAGAAGAGAAAGAGACTTTTGTTTCATATACTTAGTAGCAAACAATGTAGCTTTTCTAGTTAACAACCACTCTTTCCAAACTGCAGCAGTGTTGCGTGACAAAGTCTAAATTGCTGTTGCTTATTGTATTTAACATGCAGCTTTTCGGTCGAGTATGCAGAGTACTTATTTCCCCTCTCTAATGAGCAAAAACCAAACATTCCCTCCTAAACTGTCCACTCTCTCATATGTGGCATTTGGAAGCTTAGAAAAATGTATTTTAGTAAAACTGTTATAATAATGTGCAGATATAATAACAATTGACTTGATATAACATTGTTGTTCTAAATTGTGGAACCTGTTTTTTTTTTTGTTTTTGTTTTTGTTTTTTTTTTTTTCTTATTAATGTAATCAAAAGTGACAGTCAATACATTTATTATATTAAACAGGATTTCTATTTCAAATAAATGTTTTTTTTATTTTTTTACTGAAGAAGCAGCACAACTTTTTAACACTGATGAGAATCACATTTCTTGAGCACCAGAACATCATATTAGAGTGATTAATGTCATGTGATCATGTGAGTAATACTGAAAATTCAGCTTTGCCATCACATCAATACATATATTAAAAGGAAAACAATTATTTGAGACTTTATTAAGGTAACACTTTACAATAAGGTTCCATTTTTTAGCATTTGTTAAGTACATATGCTAACAATGAAAAATACTTTTCAAAATTTATAAATGGTTAATATTGATTCCAACATCAAGACATTACTAAAATCAAAGGGTAGCTATTATTGTTATTTAATGGAGAAGAGCAATTAATGGCTATATTTTTATTAACTAACATTAACAAAGATTAATAAATACTGTAACAAACAGAACCTTATCGTAACGTGTTACAGATAATTCGGTAGCACTTTAGAATAGGGAACATTTATACACTATTAACTACGACTTTTCCCTTCATAAATTCCTCATTTGCTGCTTATAAATAATTAGTAGGGTAGTTGTTAAGTTTAGGTATTGGGTAGGATTAGGGATGTAGAATAAGGTCATGTAGAATAAGGCATAATATGTGCTTAATTGGTACTAATAAATGGCTTATACTCTAGTAATATGCATGCTAATAAGCAACTAGTTAAGAAACCGTAAAATAGTGTTACCGAGAATTCTTTAAAATAATGGTAACACTTTAGTATAGAGAACAATTCTCACTATTAATTAGTTGCTTATTAGCACATCTATTCATAACATATTGGCTATTTATTAGTGCTTATAAAGAACATAATCTGCATTACCATATTCTACATCCCTAATCCTACCCAATACCTAAATTTAACAACTACCTTACTATTAATCTGCAAAAGTCATAGTTAATGGTTTGTTAATAGCAAGAATTGGACCTTAAAATAAAGTGTGACAAAATTTAAAAATATCTTACCGACCCAAAATTTTGTAGTTGTGTATACAGTACATTAAAAATAATTCCCCCTTAAATATTTTTAATGTAGCTCTTAAAAAAAAAAAAAAAAAAGGAAAGCTTATGAAAGAGAATTAGGGCCACGTAATAAAAAAAAAAAAAATAAAACCATCTCGAGAATAAAGTCATTATAATATGAGATTAAACTTGTGAAATTTCGAGAAAAAAGTCGAGATTAAATTAAAACTCATTAAATTGCAAGGAAAAACTCGTTAAATTTAGAGAAAGAACAACTTAATGAGTGTTTTCTCGCAAAGTAATGAGTTTATTCTCAACATTTTATTGCGACTTTTTTTCTCGAAATGTAACAACTTTTTTTCTCGCACATTAACAACTTTTTTCTCGCAGTTTAATGAGTTTAATCTCAATATTTAATCTCGACTTTTTTCTCAAAAGTGAACGAGTTTTTTTCTCGCAATTTAATGAGTTTAATCTCAACATTTAATCTCGACTTTTTTCTCAAAATGTAATGACTTTTTTTTAATGCGTGGCCCTAATCCTCTTTTGTAAAAGCTACTGTTTATTTAACATGAATAACTTGTACTTTATGCTGATGTTCAAAAGTCTGTAGTGTCACTCAAAGAAATTAATATGGAGCTGTTCTCCTTACTGCAACACAATGGAGGTAAACTGAAGGCTTAAAAGGTCAAAATATGAAGTGTGATTTTGCTGAAGCATGTGTTTAAATTATTCAGTAAAATGCAGTTTATAATTTGGGCTGTCTGTTCCCGTTTGAGGTGGGACTGCTTTTTTACTTATCACATATACCACACTCCTCCAGAAATTATGTTGACAGTGCAATGTATATAAACAGTTCTAGTCTCATGTACCTTTTTAATACCATTATGCATACTGGGCAAAAGTTACCAGCGCTACTGCCATTATGTCATCATGACAACGAAGTTGTAAGCTTGGATAAAACTTTACAAGGTCAGTAATTCTGTCGATTCTGCCGACGTAAGGTCTCCTTCTAACACATGTAATGTGTTTTGTGGAAAAACTTTTACAAATGTATTAATATATTTAATATTTCTTAGTGTTCACTGTATAGCCCCATATACTTTTACAAATGTAAACACTGAAGAGCCTTTCTCTAACTGATTAGGGTCAGTAACTAATGTTACTTAATGAACAGTAACTAATGTGAACTAATGAACCTTTTTGTAGTGTTGCCGGGTCAGTTTTAGAGTCAGGAGGTATTAGATGTCTTTGTCATAGACAGTTTTTGTCTGTGATAAATAACATTGTGCCACAGAGAAAATAATATAGAGCTGTTTCAACTCAGATTATTACTTTAAACAGTGGAGAAAGTCCCAAATAATTTTCCCTTCATACTAATATTTCATCTGTTTTGCCTCTAACCAAACTTTTGATTATCGATGGGTCAGGGTGGTCTATTAGTCATCCAGCATTGAACTAGTTTTTCAAACTATTTTTCTTCTTCTTCCTCTTCTACTTGAAAAATAACAAGACATTTTTGGAGCACTAACTTTGTACCACAACAGAAAATTGTCAAAAGCTATTGTTTCTTCTTTAATCTAGGGCTGGAACAACTAATCAATAAAAATGTATGTGAAAATCAAGAAAGGAAAAAAAAGACAAAAAAAGTTACCAAAAAAATCGAACAAACTCAGGGTTGCCAGGTTTTCACAACACAACTCGCCCAATTGCTACTCAAAACCGCGGGCTTTGCAACACTGAACAAACTCTAAATAAATAGTGTGTATCTTGATAAATATTTACGGTTTTATTCCTCTATTTTCTGCTTATATTTTGTCCAGTGTTGGTGTTCTGATACAAACTTTTCAGAAAATCAATTTCAGTTTTTTTTTTTTTTTTTTTTGATCTAATTTAAGAAATACTAAGCAACAAACCGTACTTAATCCAAACGTCCTTTCTTAATTTTTCTTGGTCTTTCTCGTTTTTCATGTCACAGTCCACGGTTAATCCTCTAATTCTCTTGTTCTCGTGCCAGTGGTTATACATTCATATTTTATTTTCCCTCTCTCACCCCCGCCGTCCCGTCCTCTTGTTTGTAAACATTTCTCGCTCTGTCGCCCTCATTTCTTGAGCTGTTCTCCTCGTTTCTGTCTCTCTTTCCTCCTTTCCCTACACCCCCCCCCGTCCTCAGGGAGCGCTTGCCTGCTACTGTCGCCGTAGGCATGCTTTTAGGGGGTTCATGTCTGGATCCTCTCCTCACTGATGATTAGATTGTTATGCAATGACAACTGCTATGCAGATACCAGCAGGATACATCCAGCCACTCACTCCGAGTGGCTCCACCACACCTTTTACCCATAATTACTCACCGCGGACATCTTTGTCAGAGTTACCGAGCGTGCGCGTGCGAGCGTTCGTGTTCAATTTCCAGTGCTTTGACGTCTAATAGTTCCCAGTGCTATTTTTACCGGTGTGCTTCAGCAGACCCGTGATAAACAGCGCTTTAAAGTCAAATATGTGGCACACAGGACTCGCAGGAAGTCACTCCCCTGTCAGTTCCTCCTCAACCCCTCATTATCCACCCAAGGCCTTTGTCTTTCGCTCAGCGTCCTTCCATACATATTTATGCACGGACATTGCAAAAAAAGAGCGTGTAATGGAATTCAGTTCTCTGAGAGGAAAAAAGACAGTGACAGAAAGAGGAGAAATGCAAAGCTTATTAAAAAAGTGTCCGCGCAACCCAAATTCATTTGGGTGATAATGATGAGCGAGACGTTCCCGCACACTTTTCCCACTGTGCTGACTGTCCTTCCCTCTCGCGTTCACGGTTTCTCTCACGATGTCAGCCCGAGCTCCATCATTAATATTTGAAATGAGTGAAGGGAGTTTAATTGTAAAAAGCTGCAGTCCTATTAAGCGAAGGCTTGCTGTAATCTCATTGCCCCGGTCTGTCAATCTGCTTGAGGATCCCAGACACTCACATTCACTGAAATATTAGCCAGAATGAGACAGTTGGAGACAGCGCCATGAACTTTTGAACCAGACTCGCTGCACGGCTGCTCTCGCTGATGGCTGATGGGTAACAAAGTTTGCATCTCTTATGCATTTTTGCCGTTGTTGTCTATTTTTGTCTGTCTTACTCTCTGACAGCTGCTACTAAAGAGTAATATGTTGTGGCTGTTGGTAGACAGCGATGCTGTACACATTGTTTCGTTCCGGCAGCAGAGCTGGGCAGTGTGCAGAGACCCCGGCACCTCTGAGGAGCGTCTCTGTTAAAAATAGCACCAGCTTCAAGCTACTGTACTTCCTGTGATGATTACATGAGCAGGAATCTCTCAGACGCTCAATCCTCTGCTGCGTTGGGTCTTGAGTTCTCTTCACTAAGCATCCCCCCAATGACTGACTGTCCTCATTTTCTTCCGTTCGCTTCCCCTGCTCTCTCCCGCTTGTTTTTTTCTTCTTCTCGATCTAATAATGCTCTCTCTCTTTCTCTTTTTTGTAGAGATCAGACAGTAATGAAGACACTGAGGCTGCAGAGGAGCTACTGCTCATCAACAAGCCGCTGACAGACCTAAACAACCTCCTTATTCAGCTGGTCAGTCAGTCTGTTTATGTGTGAGCTACTGCCATACTAATTTTCCAGCTGTTTTGCGTTTAAAGAACCTTTGGTAAGACTATTGCAGGGACCAATTCACACTGTTAACTAGCTACTCAATACCTAAACTTAACAACTAACTTACTAACTGTTAACAAGCAGCAAATTAGAAGTTCAGTGAAGAAACAGTTGTAATTAATCGTTTGTTAAATAAAGTGTGACCCATCCTTTTACATAAGTGGGCCATGATGGTCTACTAGTCAACCAGCAACTGACTAGACAGATACTGAGGTCAATTAGTGATTTTCTTGTTTTCTCCTTCTTCTAAAGTAGAAAGATTTCTTCTTTAGGGCTGGAAAAATAATTGATAACACTTTAGTTTGAGGAACAATTCTCACTGTTAACTAGTTACTTATTTTCATGACTATTCTTAACATATTTGCTGTTTATTAGTACTTATAAAGCACCTATTCTGCATGACCGTATTCTACATTCTTAATCCTACCCAATACCTAAATTAAACAACTATTAATAAGCAGCGAATCAGTTTATTGAGGCAAAAACCATAGTTAATGTTTTGTTTATAGCGAGAACTGGACCTTAAAATAAAGTGTGACCAAATAATAAATAAAAATCAATGTAAAAGCATAATGGAAATTATTAACAACAGATTTAGTGTTAAACTGATGGAGTGCAGTAGAGAAAGGGACAATGAATTTTTTGCCCAAAAGTATGGATTTTGCCAAAATAGTTGTTGCGCATTAAATTTAGGTATTTAAAATTGAATAGTAGCTATAAAGGGATTATATGTGACCCTGGACCACAAAACCAGTCATAAGTGTCAATTTTTTAAAATTGAGCTTTATACATCATCTGAAAGCTGAATAAATAAGCTTTCCATCGACGTATGGTTTGTTAGGATAGAGCAATATTTGGCCGAGGTACAACTATTTCAGTATATGGAATCTGAGGGTGTAAAAAAAATCTAAATATTGAGAAAATCGCCTTTAAAGTTTTCCAAATTAATTTCTTTGCAATGCATATTACTAATCAAAAATTAAATTCTGATATATTTACAGTAGTAAATTTACAAAATATCTTCGTGGAACATGATCTTTACTTAATTTCCTAATGATTTTTGGCATAAAAGAAAAATCTATAATTTTGACCCATACAATGTATTTTTGGCTGTTGCTACAAATATACCCCAGCGACTTAAGACTGGTTTTGTGGTCCAGGGTCACATATGTAATTGGATTTAAAGGTAAGAAGTAACTGTGTTCCTAAAAATAGTTTAAACTGTTCATTGTTTGCACATGGTGTTAGCACAGAATACATAGATACACTATATTTGTTTTTATAGCTTTCAGTTTTTTACATTGGGGACAGAATGTGGCATAACATGGTCTGTTTGTTTTTCAATTAAAATTATATATTTTTTATTCTGATTAATCAGTTGAAAAAAGCAGTTATTAATTATCAAATAATTGTTAGTTGCAGCCCAACTTTAATTAATATATTTATCCATTTGGAATGAAATTCTTATAAACTCTTGTATTATTGTTCTTAAAAGCCAAGCTCATTCCTACTAGTTTCATGCCAGCTGTGAATTTGTTTTAATGTGAAATATCTTAAAAAGTAATATATATTTATGAAGTATCACAAAAATCCTTCGGATTATGCATACATGAACACCCACCTACATTTACGGTCATGCCCTTATATAGTCACTTATGCACTGTTCTTGGCCTTCTGAACGCATAAAAATAATCTAATTCTGTTTTTATGATTAATGTAATTAAATCACCATGAAAACTAATATAAATAAATAACTGCATAGAATGAAGCAAAATAATATGTTGCCAAATGGCAACAGCACTCCAAAGATAGTTAAGAGTTTGAATGTGGATGTCAGGAAGTGTTTTAGCATGCTAACTGTGATCATTTTTCTCATTGTAATGCATAATCCGCTGGTCTATAATATTGTTTTAAAAAGTTATGTATTTGAATATCTCTACTGAAGGACTGTGATTAACATCCAGATATTACTCAGAAACACATCAGAGGCTACTTACTTACAGAGCTGCCTTTTTATTTATATTAAATAGCACAGGGAAAACTGGCAGGGAACTATAGATAGACAGAGGGGGAACACAACTGGGGCATGAGCCAGGCCGGTTCAGCCCCAGCTAGCCCCCGTGCCTCAACTCGGACATACAGGTTTTACTTAAAGCTGACTGGTTATTCAGACAGTCTACCAACTCTGTTTTGAAAATGTTGTTTTTCACATCCCTAACTTAAATCTGTCAAATAAATCTGGTTCTCAATGTTCTTGTCCTCCACTATGGGACATTTGAAGACCATAGCGTTAAACATTTATGAAACTTAGGGACCAAAAATGTCTTCTCCGTTCTCTGACCTGCATGCTACCTTCACCTGGAGTTCACAGAATAATCTGAAGGTGCTGAACTGAAATATTGATTGGAATCATCATCCATCCGTCACCAGAGCAGACTCCCTTTCAAAAATAAAGAGTTTGTCTTCAGCAATGATTTCTCTTGTGGAAAAACCCTTAGGCCCTAGTTTTAAAATGCATGGAGTCTAAAACGCTTTGTGATCAGATCACTGAAAGCCAACCTAGGCTCGTTGGAAATGCATAATTATCCCTACATTTTCTGCAAAACTACAAAAACGTACCTGTACATATATATTTCACAAATATTTTATAAATAAAAACTTATTTTTGAGTATTTCCTTGCACAGTACTATATTATGTCCTCAAAACACTTTTACATGTGCTTGATCTGCACTAATGTACATTACATAACAAATCTACAGGCGCATCTGAAAACATTGTGAAAAAGTTGTTTTTTGCAGCTTATTTTAAAAAGTGGAACTTTCATATATTCTAGATTCATCACATGTAAAGTAAAACATTTCAAAAGTTTTTTTGTTTATTTGTTTGTTTTTAATTTTGATGATTAGAGCTTACAGTTCATGAAAGTCAAAAATCCAGTATTTTAAAATATTACAGTATTTCCTAAGATCAATCAAAAAAAGGATTTGCAAAACAGAAAAGTTCAAGTTCTTTAAAGTATGTTCATTTATGCACTCAATGCTTGGCCGGCACTGCTGAGGCACTATTGAGGCTTCAGCTCGTCTGTATTGTTGTTCTCATCTTTGAAAATATCCCATAGATTCCATATGGGATTCAAGTCAGACATGTTGGCTGGCCAATCAAGCACAGTAATATCATGGTCAGCAAACCACTTGGAAGTGGTTTTTGCACTGTGGGCAGGTGCTAAAGTCCAGCTGGAAAAGGAAATCAACATCTGCATAAAGCTTGTCATCAGATGGAAGCATAATGTGCTCCAAAATCTCCTGTTAGATGGCTGCATTGACTGCACTTGATGAAATACAATGGACCGACACCAGCAGATGATAAAGCAATCCGAAATCATCACTGACTTCAGAAACTTCACACTGGACTTCAAGCAACTTGGATTCTGTGCCTGTCCAGTCTTCCTACAGACTCTAGGGCCATGATTTCAACCTGAAATGCAAAATACTTTACTCTGAAGAGAGGACTTTGGACCACTGAGCAACAGACCGGTCCTTTTTAGGTAAGATGCTTCTGACGTTGTTTCTGTTACAAAAGTGGCTTGGTAGCCCTTTACCTGAAGACGTCTGAGCGTGGTGCGTCTTGATGCACTAACTCCAGCTTCAGTCCACTCCTTGTGAAGCTCTCCCAAGTGTTTGGATCAGCTTTGATTGACAGTATTCTCAAGCTTGTGGTCATCCCTGTTGCTTGTGCACCTTTTCCTACCCAAATTTTTCCTTCCAGTCAACTTTGTATTTTGATATGCTTTGATACAGCACTCTGTGAACAGCCACCACTTTCAGTAATGACCTTCTGTGACTTACTCTCTTTGTGGAGGGTGTCAATAATTGTCTTCTGGACCATTGCCAAGTCAGCAGTCTTCCCCATTATTGTGGTTTCAAAGAACAAGAGATACCTGGAAT
>JAHKKF010535569.1:17479-31193 GCA_019740295.1 Labeo calbasu | reverse complement strand
ATATGTATTTCATAATTTACTCAGGAAGAGTTTGCTTTCTTTTCTTTTAGCAGCTTAAAGGAACAGTTCACCCAGAAATTAAAATTCTGTCATTAATTACTCATCTTCATATTGTTCCAAACCCTTAAGACCTTTGTTCATCTTTAGAGCACAAATTAAGATATTTTGTTGAAATCTGAGAGCTTTATGACCCTGCACAGACAGCAATGCAACTACTACATTCAAGGCCCAGAATGGTAGTCAGGACATTGTTAAAATAGTGCATGTTACATCTATGGTTTAACCGTAATAATATTATGAAGCTACGAGAATACTTTTTGTGCGCATAGAAAACAAAAATAATGGTAAGGTTTATCCGCTGACATCACATGGACTATTTCAACCATGTCCTTACTACCTTTCTGGGCCTTGAAAATGGTAGTCGCGTTGCTGTTTATGCAAGGTCAAAAAGCTGTCAGGTTTCGTGTAAAATATGTTAATTTGTGTTCCAAAGACGAACAAAGGTCTTACAGGTTTGGAACGACATGAGGGTGAGTAATTAATAACCGAATTTTTATCTACAGGGTTGCCAGGTTTTCACAATAAAACTAGCCCAAAAGAATCCTAAACGCATCCCAATTCACGTTCCTGGTGGGACTTTTTTTTGGTGGGGTTCCCCCAGTAGAATTAGCATTCAAGGGGCTAAATATTACATTATTGGGGTCACTTCAACCCGCAGACATGAAAAAACAACCCGCGGCAACAGTGTTGAAGTAGCCCAATTCTGCTTGAAAACTATCTCTTTAATACAATTTTCTCAAATGTTCTCAATTTACAGTGTTCAAATTCATGCTACGCTTTAGTATGACACTAAGGCTAACCAGACAGTTCCAACGTCTAAAACTTTTTTAAGTTTTATGTACTAATTACTATTTTTCATCCTAATTTTTCTGTATAGGCACTGTCTCCTTTAATTCCTTAGAAAAGAAAATGCCCCTGTTACAGTCTCTCTAAGGCTTCCTCCTCTTTATGGGCACTAATCCATATGTATGCAGTGTAAAGCCTTCATAAAGGGAAAAATATAATAACTGTGCAGCTTCGCTGCCTTGAACTTGTGTATAGAAGATCACACTGTAGAAGGGCTAGAGTGAGAGAAGACTATAACTCACAGACATGTTTTAAATGATCAGTATTGATATTATAAATAATAAATGCACAAAATCTCAGAACAATATGATGCAACTGTATAGAAACGTTCACCTTAGAAAACACAGATACACTCTCTCCTGTACTCACACATACAGGGTGAGGGGTAGAGTTGGCCTAGTAAAACCGAAACACGTGACATGATCTGCTGCCGTGGAAACAGGCTGCATGTTTCAGAGGCAGCAGTCAAATGAGACAGAAAGAAAAAGGGGGAGAGCGAAAAAGAGATGGAAGGGAAAAGAGGGCAAAAAGGGAAAGCTAGCGCAAGAGGGAAAAAATCTGCTATGTGTGGTGGGAAGTGTGATTTATCACATGGAGAAGTGACAAATGCAGATTGAGCGACGGGTGAACACAATCTGTTTGATGAACACCAGGGGGCGATAAACATATCATAACAGACAGGTGGTTCAGGATGGATTGACAGCATTAGCAAAAACTCTTTTATTTGCAACAAACGTGTGATTAATATGTGGTGATTTGCATGTGAAAATACGAGCTTGAGGAAAATTTGTTGGCCAAATGTTTGCCGCTATATTTTTCTAAGGGCCTACAAGGGATATTAAATATTTTATAACAGGGAGGAATTCACGAAGAATGAATTGCACCCGCTGATGATTTTCACACACTGTCTACACTAAAAAAACTACGGAAATTACTGTATGTAATGACCCAAATGCATTCAAAAAATCTATGCTGATGCGATTTTACTTTCTGCAGACAGTAAGAGTGCAATTGTGAATGAGGCACAGCGCTGAAAATAATTACAAAATCTACAAAGAGCACTATTCTGAATTTAGCACCTGGTTGACCAGACTAATAAATCACAAATAAGTCTTATGTTAATGAACGAAAGATGTTTCGTTTCTGGATACGGATGGGTTAACATTCGAACGGTGCTAACGGCGAGTGTCAGCGAGGTTGCTGACATTGCACAAGGCCATGCATGGCTGAACTGTGTGTGTATATGTGAAGGCGCCTTTGGGACTGCGCAAGATATGTTTATTCTTGAACAGCTGACTGACTAACATTTTCTAAGTACATTTGAATGTCAAATATCCTTTTTCGTCGATTCTGCCGTCACTTCGCTATCTCGTCCTCCTCTTAATCTCTCTCCTTCAGCATGTCTGTTTGATGTGACACATTCTTGTGTGTCCATTAGCGCTGTTATGCTTTGCCAAAATGAACCAATTCTCTCTGTTTCCAACCGGCGGTGACAGCATGAATACATGAATATAGACTGAGTTCTATGACTCATAATCATAAGGCTTTTATAAGAGCTAAGTGCTTTACAGTTGAAAGAAGAAAAGAGAGCGGGAAGCAAAATTTAAGTCACAAAAAGAGGAAAAGAATGGAGCAGAATCATGGATAGAGAATAAAGAGGAGCAGGGGAGCTTTGATATGGGAAAGGACATAGAGCTGTGCGACATACTGAATATTCACAATAAATGTACAGATTTCCTGGTGATGTAAAATGAAACAGTACTGTGAACATGGGATGTCTTGATTGGGATAAATTCTGCAACATCGCCACTGTTATTAAATTGAACTGAATCACTGAACTGACTCAAGAAGAATAGCGACACTACTGACTTTAGTAGAGCTGCTCATCACTGAATTGAACTTGTTTTAATGAATAAACTTTATACAGTTATTGACCTGAAATTTGGATTTGCATCACTGATTCTGTCATTTTCCAGTTTAATACTGAAATGATGCTTTGAAATGTTATCTACTGTATAAAGAGTTATAAAATAAAGCAATAAGCCCCAAGAAGCCGTGGTTTACAGTTAATTTATAACAGCTAAGGGGCGTTGTTAGCTAACTTCAGTAGCAAAAAAAATGGTTGGTAAGTTTGATTAACTTCAGTTCAAATTAATCAGATTCAATGAATCAACTCAAACCTCTGACTCAATGATTCATTTGCACCAGCACTTAAAATAAAGCAATAAGCCCCAAGAAGCCATGATTTATAGTGAATTTATAACAGCTAAAGGGCATTGTTAGGCACGACGCAAAGCGGAGTGACTAAAACCCCCTTGGCTGTTATAAATTCACTATAAACCACGGCTTCACAGGGCTTATTGCTTTTACAAAATGGTATTCCATATAAGTAGTAATGTTTCACAAAATAAAAGAGAGCAAATAAAATATAATGATATAAATAAAAACAGTATTCTTCCACCAAACAATGTAGTTCCTACAGTTGTGGTTGCAACAAAGTGGTTGCCAAGCAACACACAGAAGTAAACAAAGGAGTATGTTTGTAGAGTAATATACAACAGCTTAGACCACGGCTCAACCAATCAGAATCAAGGACCGGAACTAACCATTTTATAATGGTATTTTTAATGGCATTTTTCAAATAATTAAAAAAAACAAAATAATGAAATACAAGTTCAATAAAGTAAGTGTTAAAGGAAACCCCGGGTATTAAGACTTGTATTGCTTAATATAACGTAAATAATGTCTCTTACTGAAATATGTAGTAAAAAGCCCAGAAAAGATTTACGTTATTTCAAAAATCCACATCGTTTTACACATATTTTGGACTATGCGGGGCACCATTGTTTTGATGATGTAAAATTGTAAAATCTCTTCCTTGTGATCACATAGTGAAAATCAATGTGGAAAACAAGATTTATATCGAATACGGTCAAAAATAATGAGATTTTATTTTATTTGTATGCTTTATGTTGTTTTTTTTGCTATATTGGTCAGCTCTGGAAGGAAGGCATAGAAAGCAGAAAGGTATAAAACAGGGGAAAGCAAATGTCCTTGAATACGATGCTTCATTGTTGGTTTTTCTCATTTTGTGGGGCAAGAAGGTGACCTTGTATCTGAAACAGACTTTACTCCCGTCAAAGGCGTATTATATAGGGTGTATAAGTGTGTGCACATTCTCACACATACACACATGTGAAGATTGGTGTGTGTGTGTGATGATAGAATCTAAATGCTAATTCTCACGTGACGTCATTATTCTTCGGGAGTGCTGGAGGCGCTCTCTCTCTCTCTCTCTTTTCCTTCACCCCCCTTCCGCTGGGATACGCACTCCTAATCAGTTTCTCCACAGCTGATTACTTTTCTGAGGGGACATGGAGGCTGTGTCTCATATTCACTGATTCTTTCTCGCTCTCTCTCGCTCTACCGTGCTCCCTCTCGCTCTTTAGCTCGTTATAAATTGGCATCTGATCCAATGATGGAACGTAGGGCCCAAAAATAGCACTTCGTCATGTGCTCATCCCTTGAGTAACTGCCTCTGGCCAAATAAGAGAGTTCTAGTTGGAGGACACAGCACCTGAAACTGTACTGCCGTTAGAAAACTGTCCCATATTATGAATGTAATGCATGCTGAGAACGCATTCCATCCAATTCATAGGAAATCTACAGAGCTTATAACTTACATGTAGCTTATAATTATAATATAATATAATATAATGATTTTATTAATGGATAGTATGAATTTTAAGTAAATAACTGGTAACAAAACAGTATTTGTATAGAAATTTATACACAGCTCATCTGTTATCAGTAAACTGTATTATATTTTGACATTACATCAGAGGTCTTGCTCTCCAGATGTTGGCATTAGCTACTAAAATATCTATATCTGCATAAATTTACACATACTTTAAAGCATTTTAACACATTAATGTAAAACTATAAGTATATACACTACCTTTCAAACATTTGGAATCACTAAGGTTTTTTTTTTGTAACATTAAAGACATTAATGTTACAAAATATTAAAATGTCAAATAAATGCTGTTCTTCTAAACTTTCTGGCTGCTGAAAATGTAGCTGTCATGACAGGAATAAATTATGTTTTAAAATATATTAAAATATAATTATTTTATACATTTAAATGCAATTTATAATACTTTTAATTTCAATTTTATTTACTCATTCATGATCAAATAAATGGATCTTTGGTGAGCATAAGGGCTTTCTATGGAAGCCCGTTTCTTCCACTGAATGAAAAAAAAAAAAAAAGGTAATTGCGACTTTTTATCTCACAATTCAGATTTTTTTTCTCACAATTGTGATTGCAAGTTCCTATCTCAAGTCTGGCCTTTTTTTCTTGAAATTGTGTGATACAAGCTCACAGTTTTGACTTTTTTCTTAGAAATGTAAGATATAAACTTGGAATTGCGAGTTATAAAGTCAGAATTGTGAGATATAAACTTGCAGTTCTGTTTTTTTTTCTCAGTATTGCATGATATTTAGATTATTCGTAATTCTGACTTTATATTTTTAGATATTGAGTCATATATGCAAGTTATAAAGTCAGTATTGTGTGATATTAACTTGCAATTGTGAGAAAAAAATAGAACTGCAAGATCTAAACTATTCATAATTCTGAGAAATAATTTATTTAAAACTATATATCTCATAATTGCGACTTTTTTCTCTGAATTGCGCGTTCATATCTTCGTAACATGCAAATTTGAGTTAATATCTTACAATGCTAAAGAAAAAAGTCAGAATTGCGAGATATAAGTTTTTACATTTTACATTTTTTGTTTTATTCTTATGATCATTGTTTTTATGATTGTTCTACTTCCTTTTTTGTGATTGTTTTTATTATTGTTTTTATGATTATTCTACTTCCTTTTATGTAAAGCACTTTGAATTACCTCTGTGTATGAAATGTGCTATATAAATAAACTTGCCTTGCCTTGCCTTGCCTATAAACTTGCATTTGTGAGAAAAAAGTCAGAATTGTGAGATAAAAACTCGCAATTACCTTTTTTAAAATGTTTTATTTAATGGCGGAAATGGGTTTCTGTAGACTTCTTTCAAAACCATTACAAAATCTTACCAACCCCAAACCTTTGAATGGTAGTGTAGATGTTATTTCAAAATCGTTTGAATCCAAATGAATCCAAAATTCCAAATGAGCCATTATAAATTATATACAGTAAAAAGTAAGAAGAAACAAAGCAAAGTGGCCTACGTGGGTTTGGAGGCCTCAGCCTGGTCCGTCTGTAACTTCTCTCCACCTTCCACCTCCATTGTGCAGTACACAATGCGATTAGGAGCCAGCGACTTCAACCCCTGAACTTCCATAATCACCACCTACACAAAAGGAACATTTGGTTGTATTTTATACGCAGGTATGTTTCGAAGTTCTCACATTAGCATTTAAACATTCCCTTGGATGCAGTTTTAAAAACTCTTACTTCATTAGCAACCAATCAGGATCCACTCAACTTTTTGCACACATTGTCAACTTTTATTAGCATTCAACTTTCTTGTTCTTGACACTCATTGAATAAGCACTGTTTACTTCTGGACCGAAAATCAATTCACACACCCAGAGCACCTATAAAATCCGGCAGCTCGTAGCTCCCCAAAACAAAATAGACTCCAAAGACACGAGCCAGGCTATCAAATCCATAAAACACTGCACTGTCAGCCTCTGTGACTACTAAAGCCGTGCCACGTTATAATCAACTGCCCTGAAAACGAGCTAGCTCAAGATAGTATAATTATAGCAAAACCTCAGACTTGAGAGGGGAAATTTCTCAGAGGCATTCGATATTCTGGGGAATCATTTATCAAAAATGCAGTATAACCTTTTTTTTAATATGCTGCAGCCCTTTCTGTCTGCAGTCTATCTATAATTTATGCGATAGCAAGGGCTGGAAACTCAGTAAAGATTAAATCTCATAGACGCATGTGTTAAACTAACGCTGCAGCTGCTAATGTCGCTAAATTTATCATTACATCTCATTTAAATTCTCTATCAAAACTAAAGTGTCCATTAATTCCAAATGATGAGAGGCAAACCCTTAGACTCCCAAAAGATATTTACAAGTGTGGGAGTAAGCGCTATTTGAGACTGTCGTAACAAGCTACAGACTATTTTTAAAAAGTTTTGTTCAAATCAGCACATTTCAAAGTTCAAGGAATAAAACTACAGCTAAAACCTAAAAATACTTGGCAAAATCTGTCATTTTTATGGAACTAGCACCAAAAATGCTTAAAGGAATAGCCCAACCAAAAGTTAAAGGAGAAGTCCACTTCTAGAACGAAAATATACAGGTAATGTACTCACCCCCTTGTCATCCAAGATGTTCATGTTTTTTTTTTTTTTCAGCCATAAAGAAATTACGTTTTTTGAGTTAAACATTTCAGGATTTTTCTTCATATAATAGACTGATATGGTGCCCCGATTTTGAACATTCAAAATACAGTTTAAATGCGGCCTCAAACGATCCCAAATGCGGTTGTAAACGATCCCAGCCGAGGAAGAAGGGTCTTATCTAGTGAAACAATCTGTTATTTTCATTTTTAAAATTACAATTTAAAAACTTCTAAGTCTCAAACGCTTGTCTTGTCTTGCTCTCCCTATACTCTGTGTATTCTGGTTCAGAAGAGTTAGGGTATGTCGGAAAACTACAAACGTATTTTCTCCCTCAATTTCAAAAATCAAAATCATCCTACATCGCTGCAGAAGTACTGACCCAATCTATGCAAAGTGAACATGCAAAGAAGATCAAACACCCTCAACAAAAAGGTAAAACAGCGATATAGGACGATTTTGAAGTTGAGGGAGAACATGAGATGGGAATTTTTCGACATACCCTAACTGTCATGAACCGGAACAAAAACAGTTCAGGCAGAGTGAGACAAGACGAGCGTTTGACATTAAAAAGTATATAAATTGTATTATTTTTTCTGAAAATAACCAACCGTTACGCTGGATAAGACCCTTCTTCCTCGGCTGGGATCGTTTGAAGCCGCATTTAAACTGCATTTTGGACGTTCAAAATCGGGGCACTATACCAGTCCATTATATGGGAAAAATCCTGAAATGTTTCCCTCAAAAAACATAATTTCAATATAGCTGAAGAAAGAAAGACATGAACATTTTGGATGACAAGGGGTGAGTACATTATAATTTTTGTTCTGGAAGTGGACTTGTTCACCCTCAGACCAATGTAGACGAGTTTGTTTCTTAATCAAAACAGATTTAGAGAAATTTAGCTTTAATATCACTTGCTCACCAACGAATCCTTTGCGGTGAATGGGTACCGTCAGAATGAGAGCCCAAAAAAGCTGATAAAAACATAACAATAATCCACAAGTAATCCACACTGATGGACTCCATCAGTTAACATTTTGTAAAAGGAAAAGCTGTTGTTTGCAAGAAACAAATCCGTTAATTGATGGACTGGAGTCATGTGGATTATTTGTAGATTATTATGATGTTTTTATCAGCAGTTTGTACTCTCATTCTGACGGCACCCATTCACTACAGAGGATACATTGGCGAGCAAGTGATGTAATGCTACATTTCTGAAAATTTGTTCTGATTAAAAAAAAATCTTAAATGGCATGAGGGTGAATAAATTATTCCTCCTACCACTCTTTCTGCATCTGACATTATTTCACAAGTTTGGTTATATGTTTCAGACATCATGGTTAATTGTATGCAAAACATCAAGTACATCTCAGTAAGGCCTAGAAGTCACAAACCTTCACCAAAAAAGTCAAATGTATGGAAGCCTTGAGAAGGGCCACAACTAAAAATCCCCCTCTCTTTCCCCTGGGTCCGATGAGATGGCATACTATGTGTATCCTGGCCTTGAGCACAAAGCTAAACTACACTGCCTCAAGGCTAGAACAGTTCTTACCTCAAGTGTGAAAGACAGCACAACATCAGACTTGGACAGCTGGTTTTCATCTTCCTGTCCCATATCAATGATGGAGGTGTTGTGTCCCCTCTTTAGCTTCTGCAGTTTGAACTCTCCTCCCTTTGAAACCGGCATGCTCTCCAGGTTAGCCATCAGCTGGTTGACTGAGCTCTTCAGCTCCTCGATATACATAGCCTCCATCTCCTTCGATACAAACTTGGGGAATTTGCCAGCCTGAGGTTTTAAAGAAATAGCAAATAAGAAAATTATAATATGTTTAATAATTGCAATTTACAGTTGCAAATGTATTAAAAAGATCACTGATGTTAACACTATTAAAAAATTGTATTTTGCAAGCCTGTATAGAAGAAAGCTTAAAGGGATAGTTCACCCAAAAATGAAAATAACTTCATGATTTACTCACCCTCAAGACATCCTAGGTGTATATGACTTTCTTTTTTCAAACAAATACATTTGGAATTATATTGAAAAATTTCCTGGCTCTTCCAAGATTTATAATGGCAGTGAATGGGTGTTGAGATTTTGAAGTCCAATAAAGTGCATCCATCCATCATGAAAAGTACTCCGCACGGCTCCAGGGGGTTAATAAAGGCCTTCTAAAGTGAATCGATGCGTTGGTGTAAAAAAAAAAAAAAAAAGGTACAATTTAATCAGCCGCAACTTTTAGCTTCTGCTAACTGTTGTACGCGAGAGAGTGGCGTTCCAGCAGATAATGTGGGACACAGGCGTAGCGTAAGCTCCAGTAAGAATATGCTAGTCTCGCAAGAACCACACAAACGCATCGATTCCCCCGGAGCTACAAAGAGTACTTTTTATGATGGATGGATGCAATTAATTGGACTTCAAAACCTCAACAGCCATTCACTGCCATTATAAAGTTTGGAAGAGCCAGGACTTTTTTAATATAACTCTGACTGTATTCATCTGAATACAAGAAGAAAGCCATATACACCTAGGATGGCTTATGGGTGAGTAAGGCATGGAGTAATTTTCATTTTTGGGTGAACTATTCCTTTACCTGAACTTAATTTAAAATGTCAACTTGATGACCAAGAGATATTCATTACAGAACAAGTTCTAATTGGCAAAATTGAACTGAATTGGCTGAGTTGCAACAGAATGGATGCCAGTTCTGTTTACAGCACGTCCGGAGCATCTCTGTCCACGTGTAAGTGATCAAATGATGAGACTTACCCGGGCAATCTGATCAGCCATCTGCAGACGCCCGTCCAGTTCTCTCCTGATCTGAGCTGCTTGCTCGTCCAGATTATCCAACTGCAACCACACACACACAAAGTAATATTGGTTACTATCAGTCCTAACAACACACTAATACCAACCTATACATCTCTAGAAGGCAGCTAATCAAGTCTGACCCCTGTTACAGCTTCCCTGCACCCCATATGTGACATAATTGGGGTCACCAGGGGTCAGATTGAAAAGTTAAATGGCAAAATACAATGGTTCCTTATAACTATAAGTGATTAAAATAAAAATAGTTTGTATTAATTGAAATAAAGCTGACATAAAATAAAATATGGACATTTTTAAAACATTATCTTAAAAGAATAATGAGAAATGTTGCATTGGCCACTGACTAAAATATATTTAATTTGATATTAAAATGATCACAACTCAAAACTAAACCTAAATAACAAAAATGACAAAAGCACATCATTTTTTTATTAAACTTGATATAAAATTAAAAGCTAACAAAATTAATAAATATTGTTTATTATTATTTCATTAATTAACATTAGTTAACTACTTTAGTAAGAATGAACAATACTTTTAGAGCATTTATTAATCTTAATGATAATTTTAACATTTACGAATTAATTATTAAAATCAAAAGTTGTGCTTGTTAACATTAGCTAATGCGCTGTAAACTAACATGAACTAACAATAAACGATTAGCATCAGACTAACATTAACAAAGATGAATAAACACAGTAATGTTAACTAATGAAACCTTACAAAATATTTTTTATAATTACTATTAGTATTTATTTCATTCTTACTATTTACTAAAACTCATTTGCAAAATAAAAATAAAAAATAAGGAACAGTTGTATTTCTCCTTTCAAGATGTGAGTGACCATATATCTTATGACCATTTTAGTGAATAAAACTATTAAAAATCATTAACTGAAATAAAGCTGAAATATATTAGAAATGTTACTTTGACAACTAACTAAAATAAGTTCTGTATATAGATATATATATATAATTCAAAGAACATTTGAATTCATACAACTGATGTATGTCAAAATGTACATCTTTATCTATTTTCTTGTCCTCAAATCCCACAGAATTCTGTAACCCACATACAGCATCAATAAATTTTTTTAATATATTCCATCTGTAACCGATTTTTGCACTGCTCAAATATACAGCCCCTCATACATAAATATACGGCTATAAATCCTGTTCTAAAGCATAAACTATATCACACCCACAAGGACCCTCGGGAAGATGAAAACCCCCTATGGAGAGGAAAAAATCTGATGTGTTGGAATAGGAAATAATCTCTTCACCCCCGATAACTCTGTTGCACGCGTGTGGGCGTGCGAGCGTGTCACTGTCTGTTTGTGTGTTATGACATCTGAAGCCTCCCCATCCAGAGCCATCACTTCCTGTCTATGTCACTCTCCTGCTCCTGTCCACACAGAATCCACGGGCGACAGCACCAAGGCAACCCTTGCCATGGCGACAGTCAGTCTGGAGCGGGAAACCCAGTCACACGGGGCAGAGTTGAGTCCTCGTCCCCAGAGCCTGTCTATCTTCTGCCCTGCTCTCCAGAGGCTGTGTTCTAATTAAGCATGGCTCAGCAAATACAGGAACCCTATGTGTGCGCATTTATGCTTGTGCGGCCCCTGGACTAAAAGAAGTGTGTGAATTCTCCAATGCATTGTGTTCGACTAAAAGCTTTTGTTTAAATTATTGATCATAACCCCTTTGGTCTTCAAAAGTCTGCATATGGGTTTCTCCGAAGCTAAAAATGCCAGACTGAACTTTGATAGCACATTGGGAGGACTACAGTGACCTAATGACCTGTTTCATGAGCGCATTGTTCTCCAGGCTGGCTTGGGGGAGAGTATTTACGGAAGGGTGTGCCAGCATTTTTTGGAAAAAGGCAACCTCTGCTCTCAGTTTATGCAAAATGAACATCTCTATGGTTCTTGAGCATTTTGTGCACGTAGCTAACAAATAAGCCATTATAAATAATTTACAGAAGACATCCGCAAACACAACTGAAATGCTGGTCAGGAATCGCCTGGTAGATCCAAGTACAAACAAGGTGGTAAAGCTCAACTTCCTCATTTATTCTGCACGCTTCTGTTCTGTTTGGAGGTAAACGGCTCTTTCATCAACAGCCTAGCTTTAATAATAGATGGCAAACACAACATGGAGGTGGGGTGTCTATACAGAGGTTCATCATTAGTTTATTTACCTCAGTTCTTCATGGCGTAAAGGCCATGTTATGGGCATGTGTTTAACATTAACTCAAACGGTGTGTGACATTTCACATCAAAGCATATTAAAGCAACAAGCCATGGGAAGTCATGCATTATATTGATTTTACACTAATAAAAGGGACAGACATCATTAACCTTGTTTAAAACACTGTAATGCACAGCCTCAAGTAAATTACTTTAATACAAAAAGTAGGGCCCTATGATTTCTGCGATGCGGAAAACGTGGACCGAATCACGGAGTTCAGTCATAAAAATGGAATTTACTCTATAATGTCATGGAATTTGCCCAATTTTGGATGAATAAATCAAAAGTAGGTCAGTACACTTAAATCAAAATGCAATATGGTCTAGTGTATGTGAATATAAAGCCACAAAATTGTAATTTAAATATGAATCCTGCATGTACTGTGTGTCTCTGTGAAAATTAATTTGTTTACTACACACATACTGAAGTGACGCTCAGAGTGTTTTCAGCCTCTGCCGCCTCATTATGAGTACATGAGAACAAACATAATCTCTAGAACTGCTCTGAGAGTCACTTCATTAGCATTTTACTGTTTCTTTTGAAAAAAACTAAAAACTATCGTCATATCATATACAAACAGAAACTTAAAGGTCTTCACAGCAACCCTTCAAAATAAAAGTTTGGTTTAACTTTAAGAAACGGTGAGAGAAAAAAAAATTCTTTAGGTAATGATAGTTCTACTAATAATAAAATTATTCTTAAAACATTAGTTTTAAGGAATATTTACTAGAAGAAACTACTTACCAGAAAAATGTAAAAACATAGAAGAAATAAAGGAAATTAAAATTAATAAATAAATAAATAAACAATAAACTGATTTTTTTTTTTTTTTTTTTTTTTTTTTTTTTATCAAATCAATCAAAAAATTAATGAAACCATTAAAAGAGAATCCAGAAAATTAAAGGAAAACTTTCACAGGGCCTTAAAAATGTAATTTTTGTTAAATATTTAATAAATTGCTGTTAAATTGTGTACGTTTTATGATTTCAATTAATTAGACATGCTTTTTGCTTAATATTTCTTGATTTAACCATTAAAACAGAGTCTAGAAAAATTAAAATAATGGAATCCAGAGAAATGAAAACAGAACTGGGGGAAAAAAATTAAAAGGATTTTGGGATAAAATAAAACAGATTTCATAGGGCCCGAAAAAAGCAGTATAAAATGCATCAATGTTTAATAAATTCATATATATTGTGGACTTGGGTATGTATTTTTGGGAAAATAATTAATGTAGTAATAAATTACAAAAACAATTCTTGTACAAATAAAATAAAATAAAATAAAATAAAATAAAATAAAATAAAATAAAATAAAATAAAATAAAATAAAATAAAATAAAATAAAATAAAATAAAATAA
>JAHKKF010535569.1:0-17429 GCA_019740295.1 Labeo calbasu | reverse complement strand
AATAAAATAAAATAAAATAAAATAAAATAAAATAAAATAAAATAAAATAAAATAAAATAAAATAAAATAAAATAAAATAAAATAAAATAAAATAAGTTGAGTTTGAGTCTTGTGATGAAGTTCTCCATTATGGACAGTAAGTCAAATATGTTTACCTTTCACTCAAGGATTACATGAAAATGTATGGATTGTTTATGGAAGGGGTGGTTTATAAGAGGTTTAGCAGAAATAAAATTCACAGAGGTAAATACTTTCTGAGGGCACTGTAATTAATTAGAAAGCTTTCTTTGCTCTTGTTATTCTCTGTTGCAAGCAGTAAACAACATTCCAGGCCTGTATAATCTCCAGCCCAGGACAAATGTAATTCAAAGAATATTTAGCATTTAACTATTGTCTGTTTAGTTTGTTTACACACTTTAATTCAGGTGGCATTCAGCTTACCGCACTTCCCATTCATTCCTATGGTATCTGTAAACGGCGACTGAGTGTCGCACAACTCTGACTGAAATTCAGTGACGTGATCGGTTATCAAGGTTATCAAGGTTATCAAGGCACATGTGATCCAAGTTAACCGTTACACTTTCTCCAGTAGTAAGTAAACAGACTCATTTCCCAATAGTAAGACAATCTCTGGAAGGGTTACTAAGAAGCTACAGGCAGCTGGGTTTTTATTAGAGCTGGAGTTGAACTCTGCAGGACTGCGGCTCTGCAGGACTGGAGTTCGTGACCCCTGCTTTTATTCAAAAGACACTGTTGGTTTTATGTACAGCATCCAGCGTAACAGGCACGGTGTCGAACAGTAATGTTTGCTTCCCATGCCGTGATATGATAGAGTTAGACGGCATCTCAGCAGAGGGAGCTCCCGACAGCTGTTGCGCCGATTCCTCGGTCCTCACCGAGACGGAGCGAGTGAAACTCAGAGACTCACCGCATCAATAATGCATTCACACATTTAGATTTGCTGATGGCAGACTGTGTTCTCAACCTTGCTCGTTTCTTCCTCCTCTCTCTCTTTCTCGCCGTTTTCTGCTGTCACCACACTCCTTCACAGCATCTCTCTCAACCACCTCTCCACCTGTCTTGATTCTCTCTCTTCCCTTCAAGGCTCCTCCGCTGCGTACGGGAGAGTGACATCTGTGACATTGTGTGAAGTAATAGGGCAGACAGCGCACAATCGAGTCATGTGACTAAACCCTACAGCGTGACCTTCGGCTGTCCACTGATATATTCGAAAGCCTGAACATCTCGGCTACTGTATTATTGATCTACTGGCCAATCTGGCAGATAGGAAGTGACAGAGGTTTTGTGTGTGTGCGCATGGGTGGGGTTAGATTAGAAAACATGCTGCAATGGTCAGCAAAAGCAGGGTATTAAGACACACACCAAAGAAGAAGAAAAAGGAAGGATTTGTAAGGCAATTTTACACAGTGCACTGTTACATAGGGCTTCTAGTTCATTTTCAATGGGACAGAGGCGGCAGAACGGAGGCGGCACTAAAAGCAATACAGGTTGCCATGCTTGTGCTCAAAAATCCAGATTTTTTTGTGCATGTGGAAAGATAAAAAAAAATGTAAAGGTTAAAAAAATCTTTCCATTGCTTTTATTCACAATAAAACCTTTTTTGCTGTCAAAAAGGATTTTGTTGATTTTCCTGAGCTATTATAAATCTTAAAAAATAGTTCATATTCAGTCTGCCTATATGCTTAGCCTAATTCATAAAAAAAGCATTTTTCATAAAATAAAATGAAAATGAATTTATAAAATAACACATTTTATGTACAAATGTCACTAACACAAACCTATACTGTAGAAATATGATGATAAACTAAAAATAATGGTTGCATTATTTAATTTATAACTATATAAATTGGTACAATTTTGTATTGCTACAAATGCATAAACACAAAAAAGATGATCACAAGTTGACTGTATTTTAATGATGATTCATGTAAAAACATTATGTAAAAATAATGTATTTAAATGCATTCAAATATAACTTTTTTAAAACTAAAATAATTATAAAATATTTTTAAAATAAAATTATATATATATATATATATATATGTGTGTGTGTGTATGTGTGTATGTGTGTGTGTGTGTGTGTGTGTGTGTGAGAGACTGGACCACAAGACCAGTGTTAAGATCATGTTCCATGAAGATTTTTTGAAAACTTCCTACCGTAAATATATCAAAACTTACATTTTGATTAGTAATATGCATTGCTAAGAACTTCATTTGGACAACTTTAAAGGTGTTCAATATCTCAGTATTTTAATATTTTGATTTTTTTGCAACCTTAGATTCCAGATATTCAAATAGTTGTATATAATACACACACACACACACACACACACACATATATATATATATATATATATATATATAACTGCCTGAAATGCACTGTATAAAATGCCCTTAAGACAGAAAGAGAAGTAGTAAGTGAGAAAGTGAGAGACAGGTAGACAGAGATACGCTCTTAAATGACTGATGGTTTCCATTTTAATAGTTAAGAGTCAAATATGCCACAGCTCGTCATGTACTATAAAATAATGAAAGGACAGAACAGCATAACTGTTCTTTTAAAAAGGGCAGAAGCGGTCACATTCTTTTGAAGGGCTGTTAGGGAAAAAAGACAACCAATTATGCACATTATTATATAGAACAAATGCATTGTTTCAGTGCATGATAGCATAAAAATGTGAATGATCATTTGCAGCATGTGTGTGTGTGTGTCGTAACCCTGCTGGTTCATTCTGAGCTGTTGATTAGTGGAGCACATAATCAGCTCCTGTCACCGGCAGCAATGAACCAACCTTCTCTCTCTTTCTCTATTTCTGCAGTTACTGTTACCAACATACGGAAAAAAGTGCTTTTGTTGTTGGGTCAGCTGGACTGCAATGGGTTGTATCAACTTTTCCAATTGCTTCTGAGGAGATGAACAGGAGCTTTAAATGCAAAGCAACGGAGCTGACAAATTAAAGGAGCTTTTAGAGAGAGAGAGAGAGAGAGAGAAGGAGAGAGATAGAGGTTGTCTGACAAAGCACAATACGACTGCCAGTTTTCATATGCACACAATAATAACTGTATGTAGACTTGGCAAAAGCAACATACTGCTATTGTAGAAACTTATGTTAGGGTTTTTATATATGCTGCCAGTGTTCCATCATCTCACATCGACTCATTTAATGTGAATCAAGCTGTTCTGTTTCATTTTCCAATAAGAGTATTGTATTTATGTTTAATATTTTATTTAATAATAATCACAAAACCCTATTATTATTTTATTTACATTGCGGAAACAGTCTTTTTGTCTGTAAAAAGTGGAAAGAGATTCTGAAAAAGGTTCTTATTAAGACTATAACATTAGTGTGAACACCCACATTTTTGCCCAACCCTAAGAAGATGTTTCAGACTCAAAAATGACTTAAAAAAAAGATGCACTCTCCAGCAACAACTTTCTGCAGGTGAAAAAAAATGAAGGTTTTTGAGGAAAATATTCCAGGATTTTTCTCCATATAGAGGACTTCAATGTGAGCCAGCAGGCTGAAGGTCCAAATTGCAGTTTCAATGCAGCTTCAAAGGGCTCTACACGATCCCAGCCGAGGAATAAGGATATTATCTAGCAAAATGATCTGTCACTTTCTTTAAAAAATAAAAATTCATATACTTTTTAACCACACATGCTTGTCTTGGACTTTCTCTGTGATTCGCATCTTCTTGCATTACGCTCGCATTGGTTAGTTCATCATCTTTGTACTCTGGTTCAAGAAGGTAGTGTAGAGCGAAAAACTCCATCTCCAACTTCAAAATCATCCGACATCATTGTTTCACCCTTTTTTGTAAGGATGTTTGGCTTTATTCATCAGCTAGGATTGTGTAGACTGCATTGAACTGCAATTTGGACTGAATGTTTTCCTTAAAAACCTTAATTTCTTTTCAACTGAAGAAAGAAAGTCATGAACATCTTGGAAGACATGGGGGTGAGTAAATTATCAGGAAATTTTTATTCTGAAAGTGAACTGATCCTTCGATCCTTTAATAAGAGCTATTCTAGTCATCTAGTAAACATTCCTAAAATTTTCCTAAATATTGCAAGCTTTGCAGTCCTACCATCTGGAGTATCTATGTATCTATTTAGACTGTAAATACCCTCAGACAATTCTTTACATACATTTGTTAAGCTGTCAGAGAAGCCAATGTTCAAAGATATACACGTCCCCTAAACAACAAAGAACAGACAACAATGAGAGGGAAGATACAGGAGAGGCTGAATGAATCTATTCAGTAATTCAATGAGGAGGCTCTTGAGAGCACCAGAGGTGTGCATCACAGAGAGAATCTATTTGTGACTGGAGGGAGATGTGCGTGAATGGACCAGTTTATGAGCTAGCACTAACTACAGCTGCACAGCACATTCACTGTTTTCCATTATCTCGAAAAGATTTAACTTGACTTAGAAGCCATTCGAGCAATAACATTGAAAAGTAACCCAAAAATATATTTTACAATGTCTGAATCCCAACACATTACCCCTGAAATGCAGTTTCACTTTATCCGTATGACTATTAGAAATGCTGCGCTAGAGTAAGACGTGTTGACTTTGTTTTCAGTCGCTATGGCACCGGCAAACACTAAATACGCCGTCTCCGTTGCTTTGTTTGCAAATATTATTTGCCGAAACACCGTCGCCTCAAATGCCCACCATGGTTCATTAACCATTGCGTTGCGAAATAATCAGAAAGCAACTAATACTCTAATACTCATCAATCCTTTGACAGGTTTCTGTTTATTAATGCACAAATGGCTGATAATAACATACTCTTTGAGTACCTCTACATTCAAATAGCCTGCTATATTTGCTGCTGAAATAAGCAGTGAATACATCTAGTGGTCAAACTAGCATCAGGTGTAGTATAATTTATTTGCAGATGTCACTTGATTTGTAGGATGGGATCGATTTTTTGAAATTGATATTAATACGTCATCTGAAAGCTGAATAAATAAGCTTTCCATTGATGTATGGTTTGTTAGGACAATATCTGGAATCTGAGGGTGCAAAAAAATAAATATAAAGGAAATCTCCTTCAAAGTTGTCCAAATGAAGTTCTTAGCAATTCAAAAATAATCAAAAATTAAGCTTCGATATATTTACGGTAGGAACTTTACAAAATACCTTCATGGAACATGAGCTTTACTTAATATCCTAATGATTTTTAATAATTTTGACCCATACTACAAATGTACCCATGCTACTTAAGACTAGTTTTGTAGTTCAGGGTCACATTTCATGTTCTACTGAAAATGTAATTATACTTAGTCATTTTAAGAGTCCAAATACTTTTGTATGTGTGGCTTTAGCTCTGAAAAATTTTAAAACAAAGCCAGAGGAAAGACTGGCCGTGAATGTAACGCAATGAATCGTTTGTTTTTATTCGTGATGATGGGTATGTGTATGTGCAGGGCAGTCAACAGCGCAGTTGCTCCAGCTGAATCCACAGAGCGCCAGACAATTTTTGCCAATTATGTGTGATTGTGCTTTCATTAAATACACTGCAGGTGGTGTATGAAGCATCTTTTGGCAGCCAAGAGAAAACGCCTCCTACACATGGCCTTGCGACCCACACAACAGAGTCCTTCCTGAGGATAAAGGGAAAGAGCGAGAGAGAGGCTTTTCGTTACTCGACAAAAGCAAAATATGCTTGGTCTGATGTGGAGCGGCCCAATCGATTCTTGTTTACTGTTGTAAATAAACTCATGGTAAACACGTTTTGATACCGTCTAGGAAATCCAACCGACTGCCTGCTGCGAGATCAGCTGAGAGTGCTGAAAGTTTTAACGTTTATGAAATCATGAAAAAAACATAAGTAACCTTTCACCAAATTAGTTTTTCAAAGCCGGAATAAATCAATGCTGATTGACCAGCTAATTGATGATCTCCCAAAGCAATTACAGGAGCTTTTTGATCATAAAAAGCGTTGATCTTGCCAACAGGAAGATATGACACCCTAGCCTCTGAGTCATCCCAAATGTGCGGCTGTGATCTATTCAAAGTGGGTTTAAAATAGCTCTTTTAGCTGTGTCATGAGTTCTCCATCTACTCCAGAAAGCATATGCCTCGGAGGCTTCTCTAAAATAATCTCTAATAAGCCAAAACCCTGAAGCTATGGTTTTATGACCCTTTTTTGTATTCATTAAGCCTAACAAGGAATTTAAATCATTAAAAAAGGTCATACAGTTCAAAAGTTTGCTGTCAGTTTTTAATATTTTTGAAAGAAGCCTCTCATGCTTGCCAAAGCATTTAGTTGATTAAAAAACTATTAAAAACAGTAATATTGTGAAATATTATTACAGTTTTAAATAACTGTTTCCTATTCTGATGTATTTTTAAATGTAATTTATTCCTGTTATAGCAAAGCTGAATTTTTGTCAAAAATCATATTATCAATGTTGAAAACAGCTGTCCTGTTTAATATTGTTGCGAAAATCATACACTGACGTATAAGGATTTTAGACAAGCCAATTTAAAAAATAATAATAATAATATCTATTGTAACTGTTCAAACATTACGAATGTTGTGTACATATAAATTCATATTCATATTTAAAATTAATTGATTTTAGTGTTTTTTCATCTCAATGAATTGGCCATAGCCTTACAAAATGTCATGTGGTGCGACCATGATTTATATAAAAATTAATTAATTTCCTTTACACGTTTTACATTTTTTTAGATGTTCTCAGTACTTGAAGTGTTTAGAAACAAAGTATTAAATGCAAACGCGATGAATGCAAAGCATTTATTTTGAGCTTTTGTAAATAATGATCTCATGTTTTTGTTTTTCCTGTAAATTGTATAAAACTAATAAAAATGTTTTAAAAAATACCATTCACTTAAGCAAACTGTAGCAGTGATGGTGCCTATGGCGAGTGTTTATTTTACTTAGCTTGGAAGTGGAATCTGGTGAAATAAATTTAAATAGTTATTAATAAATAAATATTAAATAAATGATAAATAAATCATTTACTTAATATTATAAACTAATAAAAGCATAATTACCAAACTAAAATTATATGCTCTTAATTACTATTATTATTTTGTTTTATTTTTTTGCTTTTTTGTCTCATATTGTACAAAGATTAAGCATAAATAATATAATAGAATATAAAAGCACAGAAACTGCCAATCTGGGATCCATCCATAATGGAAAACACTCAGTGGTTGAACATGATATTTGGTTGCACCACATGATATTTTCAAATTCAGTCAAAATTTACAAGCACAGAATTGGCCACCTAAACAAAACAAGCTAGCTTCCCACAAAAACTCACTATAAAATTTATAATAAAAATAAATACTTGTAGAAATAACTTAATAGTCATTGTTTTTTGACATCATACCACATGATATCCAAATGTGGTAACTACTAACTACATACCAGCCGTTAAAAGTTTTTTTTTTTTCCAAATTTGAAAGAGAGTTACAAACGTGCTTGATGCTTCCATGCATCCTTGAGAAATTGGTATATGATGCAAAGTCCTATCTTTAAATGGATTTTAAAATAAAAGTTCAAAAATGGTTGTTTCTTGATGGTCAGACCACATGATATTTAATAAAATGGAAACCATCGGACAAAGTTTGTATATTATGATGGAAATATAAATACAAATGCGTTGCAATTTTATACAGGATTACAAAACACTTTGGAAATCCTGCCAAATAGTGCAGAAAATTGATCTGAATAAATTTAGGGTAATATCAAGGTTTCTAAAACAACAGTTATGGCCGGACAGTGGCATCACATTATATTTTGAGACTTTGAATAACATAAAAACGACAAATAAATAAAGTCTTTTGAAAAGTTAAAGTGGGTACATGCATGGGGGAGGTACTTCATATATATGGCATCTTTTTATGCATTTAAACTGATTTTTAAGTTAATTTAAGCATTACATCATTGACCCAGATAGAAAGTTCAAAAGTTTACATTTACTTGAAATGGAATTTTTATGTAACAGTGTAGAAGTCCTCACCGTCAATTTGGATCAACTTAATACATTCTAGCTGAATAAAGCATTCATTTCTTTCTCCAAATTAAAAAAAAATAAAATATCTTACTGACCCCAAACTTTTAAAGAATATCTTTTTGTCCCAAAAAAAACTGTCTGCAGTAGCTTGACAGACTCTGGTCATTATTTACTTTCATTTTACAGAGAAGAGTAGCATAAACTTCTCCTTATCGTTCCCTGGTAGAAAGAAAATCACACTGGTTTGAAAACGCTCACAAGTCTGAATAAATGATGACAGAAGTTTCAACTATTTCTGTATTTTTGTAAGTGTATGTACCATCTGCATTCAATGATATAAAAAGTGCCTATAAACTGGCAGAAAATCAGAGGCAAAACATTGTTTGTTTGTCACGGAAACAGTGCTTGCAGGTATACTTGTCACACAGAAATGGCGAAAAATGCTGGTTGTGGGCTTATTTGTCAGCAGATGCAGCAATTTTGCCCCTGCCAGCACTGTGATGTTTTGACTACACTGACATGAACGCTGCCAGGACTGAGGAGATTTTATGCTGAACTTCCCTCCTACTTGTTCCGCTCCCCTCACTCGCTGCTTGTCCATCCATTGAAAAGACACGCTTACCAGCTGATATATTAACGATTTCTTACTGTCACAAATTCCCCCGAAGGCATTTTTCAATGTTTTATAGATCCCTTAAGTGCTTTCAACGAATGCCTGTTTGGCCATATTTATAAACTGAGGATGTTTAATTAGGACAAAGAAATAAACTTAGTCTCCAAGTAAATGCTCTGCAGCATCCCATCTGAGCAATATAAGACCCATTAAGGACCAAACGGACTAACACAGATTTTCTGTCACTTTAGCTGTGCTTTTTGGCTTTCTGAGTGACAAACATGGGGAGACTGTATGCTAATTCCCCACCCTGAAGTCTGAGCTAGCAGGAAAAGTGAAAAAGGAAAAGTGGGTTAGCCATCTTCAAAGCACATTTGAAAAAGACAGATTTAATGGCGGAGGCTCAGATGAGATCTCTCTCAATATAGCTGAGGGGGGAAAAAGCTCAAATTTGACGACTATAAGAGTCTGCACTTTTTTAAGCCTAGTGCTTTTCATACAGATGTATTTTTTGGCTTAATACCTTTTAAAGATGCTGTCCTAAGGTAATGTGTGTATTTTATTCAATGTTAAAATACATTTTTGTATCCCAGTTTAATGTAAAGAGACACATTCACATATATTCCCAAAGAATGTAAACGCTATGCTAACATGTCAAATTCTGGCTCAGCCAATGATAAGAAATAATAAAAATGATCATTATTTTTGCACAAATACATAACAAGGAGTAATTAAGCTTGGCCTTAGTAAGGATAAAAACTTCAGAACAAGCCATTTTACTATCTGTGTGCATACAGGGACACATGCAAATTTTCCTGATTACTCTCTACATCCCCCAATGACAGTAATTTCTGTATTTCTAGACAAACATCATAACTGTGCCAGCACAGAAGTTTCTGTGAGGCAGGGGAATTTGATTATTATAAACTCAAGGACAATAAAACCAAAGCACGTCCTTCACTTGTGAAGAACAAATTATTTCAGATCTAAAAATATTATGTTGTTTGAAGTAGTCATGGGGGATATCTTTGCCTTACTTAGATCTCGGTACAATGGGGATCTTACCGTAACATTACAGTGCGAACGCTAAGGGAATGTTAACATGATGTGTATTTGCATTCAAAGTAGATTGAGTGCAACAGCTTGGAACAGGACGCAAGGCTCTTGATATGCACAACGATGAGTGTTGCAACAGCAAAGACATCCTTCTAATGCATATGTATATAAATTAACAATTAAACAACAGTGGAAGAAGAATCCTAGATCACAAACTGCTTGAGTTACCCATTTCAAGGCAAAACAAATAAAATACCTTGTTTGTACAATCTGTAATCATTTTCCTAGAGTAGTATCTCACTGTCAAATTGTGTCTACTGAGTCAGACAGCTCCTCCCCTGTAGAAGTTTCCCACCTACCTGGCAAGCCTGGTACAGCAGCTGGTGCTCAAACTTCTTGATCCCCAGGATCTGCTGGAACATCTCGTAGAGCTGATCTTTGCTCAGGATGAGCTCGGAAGCTGCGCTGGCTGTCATGCGCTGCTGTGCCTTGCGGGGGTCCTCGTCTCCACGGTAGATGGTATCAAACTTAGCCATCCAGGAACTCAGCACAGTCTCCTTGCTCAGACCGTCGATCTCTGGCAGGCTCCGGACGCGTTTCTCGATATGACGTTTGAACACCTCGCGACAGTCTAGAGCGGATAAACCTCCCGTCTGGACCATCTTAGCAACACGGTCGCTCTTTAGAAAAACCTGCAGTTCACACAAAAATAATTCAAGACATACTTAGAATTGGAGGGTTTTTTTAGTTTTAGTCAAGGACTTATGCTATATGCTACCTAAACACTAACACTGATAGTTCAGCCAACAATGAAAATTCTGTCATTAATTACTCACCCTCATGTCGTCCCAAACCCGTAAGAACTTCGTTCATCCTCAGAACACAAATTAAGATATTTTTGATTAAATCTGAGAGCTTTCTGACCCTGCATACACAGCAATGCAACTGACACGTTAAAGGCCCAGAAGGTAATAAGGACATTGTTAAAATAGTCCATGTGACATCAGTGGTTCAACCTTAATTTTATGAAGCTATGAGAATACTTTTTGTGCACAAACAAAACAAAAATAACGACTTTACTCAACAATTTCTTCTCTTCTGTATCAGTCTTCGACACGCGATCACAAGAGTGCGACTCGCCCCCCTTGAAGGTCAAGTTAATTTTATTTAATTTTATTTTCTATATAGCGCCAGATCACAACAAAAGTCATTTAAGGTTCCTATAGAACATGGTCTTATGTTATTTATCTTATTTACACAACGGCATGTCATTTCTGTCTCTACATGGATGCGCGTCTACAATTTCTACAGTTTGCGAAAACGCAGACGAGATCGCGGAGTCCATTCATAAAAACAGAATTTACTCTATAGCGTGGAATGCCATGGAATTCATCAATTTTTGGATGAATAGATCAAAATCTGTCTGTCAAATTGCGATATGGACTAATGTCTGTTTCATTTGAGAAAACTAGCATCATATCATACTGTATACACAAAGAAACTTCACGGCAACCTGTCAAAATAAAAGTCCGAATTAACGTGTAACAGAAATATATTACTCTTGTATTGTCTTTATATATTTCAATTTCTGGCCAATTTAAATCAAACAAATAAATGGTCAAAATAAATATTACAGCCAGATTAACCACTTCATTGTAGAAAAAAAATCTACAATTATTATGAAAACTTTCGAAAATTTTCTTAAATGTATCAATTTTAACAGTAAACCTCTGTTTGTAAAAATAGGCCTATATGACAAATATATTTTACTTAAATCATATATTAACAAAACCAAAAGAAAAATACTGTGCAACAAGTAGTCTAGTATGCGCAGTTTTGGTTCATTTTTGTGGTGCGTGAATGAAACCAAGACAGCAAAAAGCGGCATCCTATTTTTCTTTATTTTACAAATGCACAGATATTTGGTTTTTTATTGTGAATGTAAACAAATAAAAGCAAACCTTTAACAGTTTAGGCATTCAACATTTTGTTTTACGTGGATTTTGGAACGCGAGTGAAGTACAAAACCAGATTTATATAACAGCTAAATAATATTTTGCCATTCAAATACGTCGCGAATACGGAAACATTTGGATTTGTGTCAAATGAGAGACCCAACGTTGGTTTCAGTTTCTTTTTATCCTAAATGAATTTGTTTTGGCTTGTCTGACAGTATGCAGCTACTTATTTTTTAATACTTGTTCTTTACTGAATATGATTGTTAAATTGAAAGGATTTGTTGTGGAGTGAGGGAACTAAACATATGTTGCTATGTTTATAATGTTTGTAAACATTTCAGCATTATTTTACACGTATATTTTAACCATGCAGCAAATGTTTTAAAATATTTTGATAAATTAGGCCTACTGAAAAAAATTAATTACTTTTTAAACTATTTAACCGATTCTATTAATCGGTCAAAATTCTTACTGTCGGTTAACATTTAACCGGTTAAAATGAGCATCCGTAACTGACTGACTTTCTGGGCCTTGAACATGGTAGTACTCGGATTTCATCAAATATCTTAATTTTTGTTCCAAAGATAAACAATGGTCTTACGGGTTTGAAACAACATGAGGGTGAGTAATTAATGACAGAATTTTCATGTTTGAGTGAACTATCCTTTTAAAGGTGAGGTGGTGATAAAACCAGGAAAACCGTTCTGCCCTTCAAAAAGTTTCACTTGGGTGACTTCAAAACAATCACTCCAATCTGCTAGAGGAAATTATGCCTCAGTGCTTTTTTAATATTCTATGCTGTGATAGATACAATATCATCTACCGTGATATACTGCAGTAATATAACCAACGCCATTAAAGCCATGGAAAGCAATGGTAACCGTAAAATTCCGCAGCTTTGAAATGATGGGATCAGTGTGGGCAAAAATGTTGCAGTCCTATGGGCTCTCGCTCTGAATTATTCAGTAGATACTTCCTAATTCAAACCGGAATAACAGGAGAGAACATTTGTGATTTTATTCTTTGGTCCAACCCGAAACGACTGTTGAGTTCTAACTGCCTCCTCTTTTCCTATTCACAATGTTTCAAATGTGGTTTTATAGAGGTGCGAGTAAAACGTGATTTATGTTTTTCTTAACGAGTGGAGTGCTTGGCAGCTGCTTTTCTTCGGTCCTTTTAAAAGCTCTTCTATCGTTCTCCATTCAAGAAGACAAATAGAGCTTTAAATTGCTGTCTGGTCCCAATCCAGACTGCAGTTTACTATGAGCTTCTCTTTCTGTGGCCTGCTATGACAAACTGATTCGGAAATTAACAGTTCCGCAAACAGACCCTGCAGTGGCTTTTCTAGTTGGATCATTATGGCAGCCTGAAGGGAAAAACTGTCTGATTGCATATGTTGCAATGTTAATATGAATTTTCTATATTGTTTTGACACCTGTATTACACATATTGCGTTTTAAGGTTAAAGGAAATATCCTTGCAGAACATTAGCAGTACCTTCTGTTTTTCTACAGATTTTATGAAGTGTAGCAGTTCACATTCTGCCCATTTCATAACTAATTGCCTGTTGCACTACTACATACAATTTCATTTACTTTATATGCTTAGCTATTAATTCTCACATACGTCTAAACATTTCTAAGTTAGCACTCATACTGCATACAACACTTGTGAGAATCTCGTAATTGCTACTGGCTACAAGAAATCATTATTTACAATTTTAGCAATTAAACACAATGCACATGTATTAATGATTTCATATGTAAAGTAGAGTGAAGTATTCTAATAACCACTTTCAGCCATACTGCACAAGTAATTAGCATGCACAAAGGCCCAAACCACAGTAACAGGAAATAATGTGGTGACCTTACCATAACATTTGAATCCATTAGAATAGCAATCTCTTCACAGGGCATGTGTAAACACTTGTGTTTTAGCTAAGGAGAGCCGTCCCCAAAGGGCTATATAGGCACTCATTTCTATGGTAATTGACTTACAAAGTCGTGTCATCATCTAAATGTTTTGTCTGCAGTGCGGTAACTACAACTGGCTATGTAACATTTAAACACACGGTGCAATAATCAAGGGTCGTTGTTGTTTGCCATCATTAGCCTGAGCTAATCGCCTGAAGGAGAGGTTAACATGTCATAACCTTACACGGACAGAGGCACCAAACTCATTTTAATTAATTTAACGCACGATTCTGTAGAGGACAATTTGATGAATTCACAGAAAAATGTTAATGGTAAAGCTCCTTTATCTAATACTTTTAGTATTTACTGTTAGTTTAGCAATTTTTAGGAAGCAAGCATAAACAACTACCGGTCTGATAGTGTTTTCATGTGATTTTGGGAAATCAAACTTGTCTTTGTAATAGCATGTTCTATAAAAAGCACAAAAAAGAGGAGTGGCCTGCACTTTTGTAGCCAATCAGAAAACTAGACTATTATAAATGCTCTCATGTTGCACGTTTTTTTAATATTTTTTTAATACACTATTCAAATGTTCAGCGTCAGTAAGACTTTTTTAATGTTTTTGTTTCTCATGCTCACAAAAATCCAATAAAAACATGAATATTGTAAAATATTATTAGTTAAAATAACTTTGCTTTCTATTTTAATATAATTTAAAATTTAATTTAATCCAATGAAGGTAAAGCTGTTTACTCCAGTCTTTAGCGTCACATGATCCTTCAGAAATCATTCTAATATGCTGTTTTGGTGAATTTTTATTATTATCAATGCAGAAAACAGTTGTGCATTTTTATTGGAACCCATACATTTTTTCAAGTTTCTTTAAGGAATATAAAGTTCGAAAGAGTATATATTTTTTAGATGTCTTTACAGTCACTTTTTATCAATTTAATATATCCTAGTTAAATTAAATATATATATATATATATATATATATATATATTTTTTTTTTTACATTACTGCACATTCACTTTTTAATGGTAGTGCACAAGTCATTATATAGATATAATATGTGACCCTGGACCACAAAACCAGTCTTCAGTAGCACGGGTATATTTGTAGCAATAGGTAAAAATACATTGTATGGGTCAAAATTATCAATTTTTCTTTTCTGCCAAAAAAATCATTAGGATATTAAGTAAAGATCATGCGCCATGAAGATATTTTGTACATTTCCTACTATAAATACATCAAAACTTAAATTTTTATTAGCAATATGCATTGCACAGAACTTTATTTGGACAACTTTAAAGGCAGTTTTCTCAGTATTTTGATTTTTTTGCACCCGCAAATTCCAAATTTTCAAATAGTTGTATCTCAGCCAAATATTGGACTATCCTAACAAATACATCAATGGAAAGCTTATTTATTCAGCTTTCAGATGATGTATCAAACTCAGTTCTGGAAAATTGACACTTACGACTGGTTTTGTGGTCCAGGGTCACATATCAGTAACACAGCAATAAACATAAAATGCCCATTTAACAGTTTAACAACACTCTCTTTTGACCAATAAGGAAAACAATACATTATTTTACCTTTGGTCAAATATCAAACCAAAATAGGCTGATAAGTCTGAGTCAGGTTTGAGACCAAACTGATGCTTAAAAAATTTAAGAGTAGATGTTAAAAAAAGGCTGAGCGACCAATAATGCCATGAGCAAATTCCTTGGGCAATACACGGGTCAATTTCTGCCATTCATTCTACTGTTGCAATGATACTTCACCTCAAAATAGCTCTGAACTGCATTGATGAAAGCTTCATCCGCCACAATCTGTGTGTCTCCTTTGAGAAAAGACTCAAAGCGGTCCTTAGTGGTCTGCAGCTGCTGCTTGGTGATCTACAGGGAGAAACGAAAAAATAAAACAATGTCAAAATTCAGATAATTCATGAAAACGCAAAAATATTTCACAAGAGCAGTGTATTCGTTTGTAGTTATTACAGATAATATGATATAAAAAATGTTAGCTTTTTAATCAGTGACTCAATCTAAAATGGTCTCCATTGAATCTTTTATCAGATTTTTGCACACTCGGATATGGATCCAATTCTATTACGGTTCAGGACTAAAGTAAATGATGTTACCGCAAAAAGGGTTAGAGATTTTTCAGAAACAAATGACAAAGCAAACTGGGTTTCTTTTTTAGGAAGAGACATTTAATACATCCTTGTTTTTCCCAGAACACTCCCACAAGTACATAGTCTCTTCTCAAGTCTACACTTAAAAATACGTTTTCTGCTTTAAGCCAAAAAAGAAAGAAAGAAAGAAAGAAACACCCACCTTCTAACTCAATAACACACATGCTCTCTATTCTCACAGCCAGATATCTCTAGCTACATCTCTCACACTCACTCTCTCACTTGCACGCTCTAATTTTAACTTTCCCTTTGCAGAAATTGTGTACCTGAATTCTTCATATTTTTTTATATATGTTGATTTTTCATGCATAATACATCTTATTTTACCGCAAGCCTACAAACGCTTCTACTTCCTTCTCTCCCTCTCTCCCTCTCTCTCTCTCTTCTAATGTGATTCATCAGTCTCCCTGAATGTCATCAGGGCACAAGATGACAGAGTGACGAACGAGTAAGCAACAGAAATGAGAGAAGTGTTGTGAAGGAGAAAAAGAGCAGGCCAAACAGTATCCTCCTCCTCCTCACATAAAGCAAAAGAGCGAAGCACTGACAGTTACAGTGCCACTGTGTTTTATGGCAGTGGTTATCAACTGGTTTTGCATCAGGGCCCAGATTTTACAGTGGATATAACATTGCGGCCAACACTATAAAATTGTTTAACTTATAAAAACAAGCCAAGAAAAAAAAATCCCTCAAAAATTAAAATTCTGTCATGTTATGTTTTTATTTACATTATATTATCACTTATATCAAAAGAGCTGTGTTAAGATTTTAAGATATTATGTTTTTACTTTCATAACCCATTGAAAACATAAAGGCAAATGTGTTTGCAACAATCACAGGCTGAGTAAATAATGACAGAATTTTCATTTTTTAATGAACTATCCCTTTATATTACTATGAACTGCACAACAATATGCAAAATTACGACATGACAGGCTGAATAGGAAAATTGTCAATTCTGTAAACGCATAAACAGCAGTGTGTGATTTATCAGCCTAACACATGCAGCAAACATTGGGCCAAATATTGTATTAGGCTGCTGAATATGAGAAGTGCACAGCTATTAAGTGCATAAACATATCAATGTAATTTCAGTGCAATTAACAACAGAGGCAATAACTCAAAGCACAAAACACATTGTGGTCGGCACAAACCATCCTTGTTGAACCAGTATTTAACATAGCCTGGGTCGTGTTTTCTTTTCATTTTGTACACACTATATTTGACATTAAAAAACACTTTTTATGTATTTTCTCTAGTGCTGTTAAATCAATTAATCGTGATTAATCACATCCAAAATAAAAGATTGTATTTACATAATATATATGTGTATGTCCTGTGTATATTTATATGTATAAATAAATACACACGCGTACATGTATATATTTAAGATATTTACACATATTTCAGGGCCCTGAAAAAAAAAACGCGGACGGAATCGCGGAATCCAGTCATAAAAACGGAATTTACTAAATAACGCGAAATATTACGGAATTTGTCAAAGTTTGAATGAATTAATCTAAAGTGGGTCATTACACTTATATCAAACCGCAATATGGACTAGTATCTGTAAATATTACACCGCAAAAATACCTTTTAAATGTAAATCCCGGATGTTCTGGGTGTCTCTGTTTTAATGAATGGAGCAGATGAGAGGTTTTTTT
>JAHKKF010535568.1:0-11160 GCA_019740295.1 Labeo calbasu | reverse complement strand
TAGGGCTATATCCGAAATCGCCCCCTATATCCTCATTCACTGTTCTCTACATTAGTCCACTAATGTAGTTCACTTGAAGGAGTGAATAAAAATGAGTGAGTGAATTCGGACACTGAGTGCACCGGAAGGACAGCCGTTTTTGCATAGTTTGTAATATGTTTTGTGCTGTTAAATAATGATTTTCAGCTGGCAAACTGGCAGCTCCAGTAGTCAGATTAAAGCACTGATCTTGAGCTCTCATAGAAATTTTGTATAAACCCTAGTTAAACAATTTAATATTCACATTGAATTTATACCTGTGTTGTATTATGCTTGTATGCTGTGGACGAGTGCGTTGTAAAATGAATGGATGGATGATTCAGCTGTGGGCGACATCTGGCGAGAAGCAGGAATGGACCTTTCTCACACTTCCGGGTTTCTCATAGCGGAAGCCGTCATAGTTGGGTAAAATCCGACAGCAGTGAAAGGGAGAGTGCCACAAATATATTTTTGGCATTCCCATTTGCACAAATAACAAAAGAAAATCTCCACAGTAGTGTTTTCACGACTTCCAATCAAAGGATAAAAATAGAGAGAGACTGATATCAGCATTCAGAAGAGAACGACATCAAATTAACCGCCGTTCCCATAGACGCGGCATTAGAGACACCCTCGCCAAAGCATATAGTTTATTTGTAACTTGATGAAAAGGTGACATAATACAATGTATAGTGTTATAAATATACATACATTTTTTAAAAACATAAATATGAAAAAAACTTTGAGGATTTATTATGATGATGAGCGTTGAAACGCGTCATCACAATCTTGTGATAAGGGTCCATTAATTTTGGCGCATGATTCTCACAGTGCATTATGAGTATTCTCTAGCCGTTTTTTGCGGTGCATTGTGGGATTGAACGAGTGAATAGAGGTGCCACTATGGTTTCGGACACCACTACAAATGGCTGTGCCCTATTTAGGGGTATGGGGGTGATTTCGGATACAGCCTAAGTTCTCGGCATGACCCAAAGAATTTACTGAGACCAGTTTCGTTACAATAGGCTAATATGTTCAAAAGTTATTCGCATTTTTGCTCATTTTTTAGGACTTTTAACCTCAAGGTGGCGCTGCCATGAAACATTTTGAGTACATTTCAGTGTCACATGATCCTTCAGAAATCATTCTAATATGTTGATTTGCTGCTCAAGAAATGTTTCTGATTATTAGGGCTAAAGTTGAGCAGTTGTGCTGCTGAATATTCTTCTGAAAACCATGATGCATTATTTTCAGGTTTCTTTGATAAATGATGCCTTGACTGTCACTTTTGATCAATTTAATGCATCCTTGCTGAATAAATCTCTTCATTTCTTCTTCTTCTTAAAAAAATATCCATAGTATGTTTTATTTATGCTTGAGTAAAAGCATCTTCACCATCTTTACGCTGCGTTATACGAAAAACCTGAATGATTGGGGTGTAAAGCAATAATTCATTGTTTCATCCTTTTTAATGTGTCAGAACTTGATTTTAAATGTGTTTGGCCTTTTCAGGAACTTCCATGTGTGGGTGGAGAGTTGGATGAAGAGGCCTGATCTGGGTCAAGGTTATGATGGATGGCAGGCTCTCGATGCCACACCACAAGAGAAGAGCACAGGTCAGTCATTGATATTCCCAAGGTTAATGCATGTAGAAAACTTGCTGAAAAGATCAGTTTCATATAGGCTGGTTTATGCTGGTTAGTACTGGTCTGGTGGGCCAGTTTAGTTGTGGTGAGCTGCCTACACTGTAAAAAAAACAAAACACAATTTGTTGAATCAACTTAAAATAATTTGTTACCCTGCAGCCTTAAAAATGTAAGTTCAGTCAACTCAAATAAGTTTAATCAGCTTGAAATGTTAAGTTGTACTAAGTGAAAACTTAGATATTTGAGTTGACTAAACAAACAATTTGGTTTGTTAAACTTAGAAGCAGGGTTTGTTACCCAGCTCCCTTAAAGTTTTAAGTTGAATTAACTCAAATATATAAGTTGTCATTTAGTACAACTTAACATTTCAAGTTGACTAAACTTTAAGTTGACTCAACAAATTGTTTTTTACAGTGTACATAGCATGCTATTCATTTACTCCAAAGTATGCATTTTTCTTGAGATGGGATTTTAATGATAATCGTGCTTAAACATCCATATTTTGTCACAGGAATGTTCCGCTGTGGTCCTGCTTCTGTTAAAGCCGTTTATCAGCAGAAGGTGGAGGCGCAATACGATGTGCCGTTCGTTTACGCAGAAGTGAATGCGGATGTGCATGTAATGGTCGTCAGAGATGGGAAGGTGTTATCAAAAACAGTCGATAAACACAGAGTTGGAGCCCTGATCCTCACCAAACTTCCAGGATCCATGCGCAGGCAGGACGTCACATCTAAATACAAAACCGAGAGGGGTAAGAGAAAGGGTGATAAAAACACAAAAACGTACTATTTAAAATGCTGTTTGTTTCATACAAAAATCTCCTTCTTTCACTTTTAGGTTACTCACCATCTCGTGCATCATACACTGCTGCTGGTAAGTCATTCTAGTTTTCTAATGTTTAAAGCTGAAGTGTGTAATTTATTTGACTAGTTTCAGCATCACCAAAATAAAAAATGAAAAGTTTTCTGTGTAGGATTACACTGACACTGTTTTCCTTCAGTAAATTTTGTCAAATAATTACAAGAAAATGGCAATGAACACATTGGATATTTACAGTGCAGGTTTCTTGAACACTTTAAGGAAACATTTCAACAGAAAAGACACACATGACAAACTGTTCAATGAACTCAATGCCAACTAAATCATTTTTTAGATTATTTTTATGTTTTTTTTTTTTTTATAAATAAAGAGTTTTATGAATAAAGATGTTTTTTTGTTATTCATCTAAGGTCATGAAAGGTTCTCTTGTGGTGCTGTGGCAGATGTTGTGGCAGATGTTGTGGCAAGGGAGGGTAAGTTCTGTTTTTCCTCACCACTGCTCTTTGTGTAATATGACTAAATGCAATGATCTTTTCTTGTAGCATCTAAGGGCTTTGCAGTTTCTCTCAAGCTTCTGAAACCCCCTGTAATCGGAGAAAACATTTCTTTCAACGTCATAATCACTAACAATGAGGCCGCTCCAAAACAGCTGAAAAAACATGTGAACGCTCAGAACAAGGAGTATAACCACAATCCCACTGGAACCTTCTGGGAGGCTCATGATGATGTGAGGATCAGCCCGAATGAAAGTAAGTCCTACAACACGCATAAAAATTCCTTAAAATGAGTTTAACATGTACTTAGAAACAAAAATCACAATTTATTCTGCTGTAGGGGTGGACCATGTGACAGAAATACAATACAATTATTTTTAATGTTGTTTTTTAAGAAACTAATTTTCCTGTTTAAAAAAATCAAGTCATATAAGGTAACAAAACATGACGCTAACATCTATTGTAGGCTGACAAATGTTGCATTTAGTTGATATGATATAGCTTTGTGAAACTATACTACATAAACGTATCTGCACATTTCTGCCAACAGGTGGCGCTATTGGAACAACTGTGATACAGCAATAAAATACAACTTTAAATGAATGATACAAAGGCAAAATGAGAAGGCAAAAATAAAACATCTGAAGACAGACTTCCTTTAAACTCCCACCCCCAAGTGTATCTTGATTCCTTTAACATCTCAACCATCTTGAATTGTCACATATTTTTTTAATTGATTTTCAACCAGTTTGGTGTGCATCATTACATCCCTAGTCATGTGACCAAGATGTAGTCTACTACTGTAAAATATTTATCATGAAATGCATATTGCATACTGTTTATTTTGTAGTAGGCAGAGTAGTGTTTCATTGCACACAGCTGGTATTCACAACAAAATTTTTCTACTTGCAAGTAAAATCATCTATCTGGACCACATGATAACCACAAAATGTGGTGAAATGATTCATTAGGAATTGCGAGGTCATGTAACTGAATCCTGTTTACTGTATTCCTCCAGCTGTGACTGCAAAACATGAGATCACCTTCATGGAGTATGCTGAAGGAGGCTGCGGAGGTTTTTCTGGTTAACCTGGCTGTGGTTATTGAGGATGTGGATTCTCAGGAGAAAGAGCTGGCATCAGAAGAGTTCAACATCCGCAACCCTACCCTCAGTGTACAGGTATATGGTGGATTGTATGGAGATTATGTGAGAGAGGTTTTGGTAACAATTTGCTTGAAGCCTTTATCTATAATGCATTATGAAAGTATTTTTATTACATCAATTATGCTTTGCAATGCACCTCATGACGCATTGTATGATCTCATTAATAATTGTGATCACAGTTGTAATACCTATCTCTTCATTGTTACACCTTGACAAAACATAACGCATTAAAGCCTGACAAACAACCAATTTCATATGTAAGAAGGAATCTTCAAATTCTATAATGCATTTTAACTTTGGTTGTAATTGTTTATGAAAATATATAATGCAATATATAATACCTTTAGAATGCATTACACGTAACTAAATTCACAAGTAAAAAAAGAACTAAAGTAATTTGTTTTATTCCAGATTCAAAATGAGTCATCGGTCAAAATTAACGCTGCACAAGTTGCCACAGTGACCTTCGTGAACCCGTTCAACACTGCAGTGAGCGGAGAACTGACCATATCCGGTTCAGGACTCTTGGAGGAGAAGGCTAAAATGAAGTACGTAAAGTGTGTCATTTCAGTCTCTTTTCTGAGCATCATCAATTGAATTCCCACAAATGACTATTTTTAAACAAGTTTGCCAAAACACTTCTCCTTTCTGCCACTGGTCAGATAGCCCCGCCCCCAGTTGCACGCCATTGGTTGATACAATGTGTCAGGCTGGTCAGAATGTTTACAAAGTGTCACAGTGTTACAATTTCCAGAAGAATTTTTCTTCCTATGAGAGAAAGTATTTTAACATCCAAAAAGTGACTCACAGCACCCTTATGTTTAATCTATTAATCCTACCTTTCTTTACTAGAAAATAAGTTATTTTAGGTTTCCCAAGTCAGGTTGACTTCTGCAAAAACATTTCAGAACTTACCATAGTAACCATAATTTTATAGTGAGGAAAATGCCATAGTAAATCCATTTTTTTTTAAACGATAAAACCACATTAATGTCATTAATGTCAAAACAGATCTCATAATAAATTTAGTTCCTATACCATGAGTGAGTCTGATGGGTGTCAGACAGTCAAGCACACACAGTTTTAAATCTGTAAACTGGGAGGAGTTGTTACTGAGATTTTTGACATGATTATCTTTGACGTCAGTTTCACCGCTACAGTGTCTATAAAAAGTGTCAGCACACACTTGTTAGTCAGCATTTCTGATGCACTTCTGTAGTCATATGCATATCACAGAAACCTGTGTGAGTTCTTTTGTGTGTTAAACCTGCAGTTTTGCACCATTATATACACTCTAAACTCTTTTGTAAGTCACTAATGCTAAACATGAGCAGCAGTATTAGTGATGCTTGTAATAGTAAAAGTGATGCATGCCTGTTTTTGTTCTAAATATCCCATGCTTTATATTTCAGGGTTACAATCCAGCCTCGAGAAACCACGAAGAAGCCTGTCGATTTCACTCCCAGGATGGCAGGTTCCAAAATGCTTTCTGCTAATTTAGTGCTAACGAATCCTCCCACTGTCCTGCACAGATTCACCACTATCAAAGTTCAAATATCTTAAGAGTCAAACAGCTTCAGAAATGATTGTAAACCCTCATGAAGTGCTACACTAGTGGTTGAAACACATTTAGAAATTATTGCTTTTTAATTACTATTTTACCCCTTTAACTGTCACTCCCTATCTTGAACATAGACATAAAAATGCACTATCCAAAGTTAAATTTTTATAATTCATGAATGAATTATATGATTCTTATGATTTCTATTGCGTGGTAAAAAGGCAACAAAGAAAGTATTTTTGTGACAGAGGTCAGAACTCCTGTTATGATGTAGATTTTTGAGGTGCACTCTTGTCAGAAATTAATCTATTACTTTTCCTGCATAATTTGTAACACAAAAGAATGGTAAAGTTTCTATTTAGGATTTTAGACCTTTCCAACGATATATAGTTTGTCATGATTAGATTAGGATTTAATGTCACTATGAAAATATTTTTGGTTTGATTTACCATTATGTAGGGACAACCCTGAAAATAAAGTATTCTTCTTAACATGTCCATGCATTATGCCTGTTTGCAGTCTGTTCACATCTTTTCTCCAGCAGAGGGCAAATTAATTATGTCATTCACAGCAGAGACTGTTAGTGAGTGCAAATATTAATATGTTGAAAGACATTAGACACATTACAAATATTTTAGAAAAAGACTGAAAAATACCTGTTCAATAATAAAAATGACCACAAACTTGTAACAAGAAGTGTGATTAAACGGAACATGAACTACAGAAATGCAAATCATGGTGATTTTTGAGCTTTGTCGTCATCTGTATCAGGAAAGATGAAGATATATTGTTATGAATAATGTTTGATGGTGTGTAAGCGACGCATGAGTGTCTTATGTTTCCTAAAACACAGAGAGACATGTAGAGCTAAATTCAAACCATTTCAGTGTTATACTTACCAGACAATTAATGTTATTGCTTAAGTCTAAGGTTCATGTCCACATTCAGTCCCACAGTTTGCATGCTACCCTAAGTATGTGGTGCATGTGCATGCAGTTAAACAATGATGTTAAATGATGTTTAGTAATAATGAGATCATTCAGACTAAACAGGATTGTATTTGAAGGTTGTATGCAGGGACATCATTTCCACTGGAGACAGGGGGGACATGACATTTTTAGTTTTTCTCAGTGAAGATACTTTGTTTATCCAACATAAATTTGTTTGTTCATGCAATGCTGATTAGTGATGGGTCGTTCTTGAACAATTTGTTCATTTTGAACGAATCTTTAATGTGACTCGGGATGAACGAGTCGTCTCGGGGAGTGATTCGTTCAGTCGCGCATGTGCAACATCCTATTAGGTTCTGTACTGGAATTAGTTCACCTGTTTCGAGTCTTTGGGTTTTTAGAGTCGTTTGTTCATCTTTTGGGGCTGTCACGTGATGAACGAACGACTCAAACCTGAAGACTCGAGAGATGAACTAATCAATTATTTTTTCCGGCTCAGACTGCATTGGTTAGCTAATTGGGCTGTCAGGTGATGAATGAACGACTCAAACCCGAAAACTTGTCAGATAAGAGGCGAGATGAGCGAATCATAGACTAAAGACCCAGGTAAACAATGAATTAATATTTTCTGTTTCTTAGCATTATAGTTTTGTTTTAAGTGTTATCAACGTTTGTGTAAGCAGTAGATGTGTTAGGGAGGTAACAGGTAACATTTTAATTATATTTTGCTAAAATAAACGAAATGAACGAAATGACTCAAAAAGATTCGTTCATTTTGCTGAACGAGACTCAAAGGTCTGGTAAAATGATCCGAACTTCCCATCACTAATGCTGATTGTCTTCTTTTGCTCATAGAAAAAGTCTTGTCACAGCAATAGAAATAATTTCTGTTGTTTAGGTAATTACATACATGTTTTATTTACAAATTACAAACAGTGAAACCTTAAAGGATAACTTACTCTAATATGTAGACAACATTGTCTTTGTTTGTAAAACATCCTGCAAGACTAAGATATCCATCAAACAGATATAAGTGGTTGAACATACTCTGGGCCTCACAAACCTCAAGTACGGTTACAGTCAACAAATGTTAAAAAGATGAGCTCTTTACATCACGGTGCAAAAAATAACTAACAATAATTACAAAACAACAACAAAAAGTTTAAATTAAGTCAGCAAACAGCAAAATAATAATATTATAACAGTAATTGCATAATTTATTCATGCTGCAATGCATGCTGGGAACTCACAAAGCCTTAACATTTCAACAATATGAAAATCTTTGTTCAGACAACTTTGTTCAGTGTTTGACTAGTTGGTACAACATTTTGTTTGGTAATTTTGTTGGTCTGATAATGTTTTTTATGTTGTTTTAAGAAAAGAGCATGTTTTAGTATTTGAGACTCAAGATGATTTGTAAACTAGAATATATGCATTTCCTTTTTTTTACAGTGTTGGATCAAGGAGGTGTTGTTGGTGCCGTTTTTTTTTTTTTTAATATATATTTTAAAAATGCCTTCGATACCATTAATCATGGAATTCTCTGATCTAAATTGAATGCATCTAATTAATGGGTAGAAGTATGTTTAACACATCGGACTCAGTTGGTTAAGAATCATTAATCAAGTGTTGTATCTTTGTCAGCAGGTGTCCCACAAGGTTGATCTTGGGCCCACTTTTATTTTCTCTGTAAGTAAATGATTTGCCAAATGTTTGTCTAAGTTCTAACATCCAGATGTATGCTGATGAAACAGCAGTTTTTTTACATGCTAGCAGTGCAGCTCAACCTGCTCAGTTAACAAACTCAGTGTAAAAATATCACAGAATGGCTAAAACATAATTGCTTACAACGAAATCTATCAAAAATCTATCGTATGTATGTTTTCCAGTAAATCTAAAAGCTGGAAAATCATGTCAGATTTTAAATATCTAGGTGTGTATACTGATAGCAACTGCTTTTTTTGCAATGACATTAAGTTCAACTTGGCAAATTTTAGATAATGCCTGCAGCTGCATGTCAACTAAGGCTGTGAAGGTGTTTATGCATTCAGTGATCTTTGCTCATATTGTATATCACATATTGTTTGACAACCTGGTCACAAGCAAGTAACATTTGTCTCAAACCAGTTCTCTCTCTGTATAAACAAACTTTGAAAGTTTTAGATAAGAAAAAAAAAAAACATTTTAAGTTGGGAAAATTGGATTGTATATTCAGATCTTTGTCTTATGTATAAAATGAAACATGGACTGGCTCCTCCTGTATTGAGCCAGATTGTAAACGCAGCACCAAACGATTCTAGATTAATGAGAAGTGCAATAAAAGGTGATTACATAGTCCCTTTAAGAAAAAGTGTATTTAGTCAAAGAGTGTTTTCAGTTAGGGCTGCTCAGGAGTGGAACTCCATTCCAACTTACATTACAAAGTTTAATACCTATAACACTTATAAGTTTCACTTAAAGAAGTGGTTAATTGAGAGTCAGTATTGTCAACATTAATTTCAAACTAAATTCTATTGCCTTCCTGTCTTGTCTGTTTTACTAGTTGAGATTTCTATGCTACATACATGAGGTTGTTTGGTTGAGTACGGATCGAATGATTAATGCTACTGGTACTTGTATGTATGCTCACATTGTTTTTGCCTGCATATTGATATTATGGATTAGTGATACATTGGTTATTTTGTCTGAGAGTTGGATCTAAATAAATAGACAAAATTCAGAAACACTGTATTTTCCTGGTAGAGCTACATTTAGTTGGGAGCCAAAATTTGTTTTAACTGGCTGTTTTAAATAAAATGTAGATTACAATTAATTGGCTTGTTAAAGCAGTAAGACAAAAATAAATATTTTTATAAAAGCATGGGACTTATGTCATTTACTTGCAAAATTAAAAAAATCTGTTTCAACAGTTCTTAAGCAAAAACATCCTACATATTCCCAAAACCAGACTTTTCAGTAAAGTATGTTGTTTTTGACAGCTGTTCTGTCACTATTCACTTGACATTAAGGCTTGTTTGTTTTCTTCCTAAAGCATCAGACTCTTTTGGTGTGATTTAAGTTTAGCAGCCTAACTGCTAGTGTGAAACTGAGAAGCAAATCCAAGGAAAACAAAAGCAGTGGAAAAAAGACTGCAATAAAACAACAAAAACAACAACAAAAACATGTTACTGAACAAGAGAAAACTGTTTTAAAGCATCAAAGTAAACAGCATACATCAGGCGTCAGATAAAAGAAATAAATGCCGAAAAAAATATTTTTGTGATAAATTCTTGTTATCAGTTTTGCCACATTTTTATTATTATAATATGTTATATTATCTATAAAGCAGCTGTTTTATAGAGAGAGAGAGAAAGAGAGAGAGAGAGAGAGTCATAGTCAGAATTATATTGGTACCCTAAGAAAATATGATCAAAGGTTTCCTGTTTCACAGAAATATAATTATAAAGGAACACAAAGTTCAATTCCCTGTCATCCATCACAATGAGAAAAACAAAAAAACAAACAAAAAATATAGTTCTGATGTACAGCAACAGATTGTTGAGCTTCACAAACTATGCAGTCAAGAAAACAGCATAAAATAGACAGTCAATAAATTCATGAAGAAAAGCGCTCAAGCATTGAACATTTCCATTTCTATTAGGACAATAATTAAGGAGTTTCAATCTACAGGAAATCTTACAAATCTGCCTACAGTATATAGTATGTGTCTGTATTGTCTAAATGCAACATGAGGAAGTGCAGATGGGATTTTTTAACTGGACGGGACCAAACCTGTAATGCAAATGATTTCAACTCAGTTATTTTATGTAATTTGGGCTTTAATTAATGCTCAAGTAGTTACTTTGCATAATTTGGGCTAATGGTTTGCACTAAAAAAGCCATTGGGGGATTCTTATTTGAAATCATGGATAAACAACAATTAACAAAGAACAAAGTCCTGCCTTATCAACACTAGCAATGCATGATCAAACTGTTTTGTCTAGTATGCCAATCACCCACCAAAACTTCATGCCTTCTGCTTTATAAAGCGAGTGCGAAGGTGCGCGCAGCTTGCAGCAAAAATGACGCGAATATTGAGGAAACGATGGCGGATGGAAGAATTTGGTTTTCAGGCTAAAGTAAAGTAAAGTCAAAACAAAACAAAACAAAACAAAACAAAACAAAACAAAACAAAAAAACGCTTCTTAAACAGAGAATGTGAATATGTTGGTATTCTTGTGGAAAAATAAACATGCAACCATTGTCACCGACAAAGTTTCAGTTTTCTTTTTGTTTTCATTTTGAAAAGCTGTCATTTACCTAGCGTTACGTGTTTGCTAAACGTTCTGTAATTTATTAGTCGGCTTAATCTCTGTCCAAAAAACTGTCCGTCAAAGAATTTTTCATAGGCAGTTTATGTTAACTAATAAACTAATGTTAAAGGGGTCATCGGATGCCCATTTTCCACAAGTTGATATGATTCTTTAGGGTCTTAATGAAAAGTCTCTAATATACTTTGATTAAAAAT
>JAHKKF010535567.1:0-22155 GCA_019740295.1 Labeo calbasu | reverse complement strand
AAAAAAAAAAAAAAAAAAAGAAACAATAAAAATGTACTGACCCCAAACTTTTGAACGGTAGTGTAATAAGGACCATTTCTCAGTGCATAATGTCTTGCATGAAAAATAAGTGACTGTTTTATGTTTCTTTCAGAGTATGGCAATAAGATTCTTCAGTACAAGTCTTCAGTCATAAAAGAATTTATTTTTGTGACCAAGTGTACCATTCCATCTGATGAATGTGTGAAATTGGCTGCCCGTTATATTAAACCAATGATCATTCAGAGGAGCAAAGAACAAACTAAGAAATACTATCATGATCATATGAGGTCTGTGGATGCTTCTGGATCAAAAAAATCACCTCCACTGTTATCAAATGACAAGAATCAAAGCATCAGAATAGACCAGTTGTTCAGTCCTGACAGTGAAGGAAACAAACCAAAATGTGTGATTCTCAGTGGAGATTCTGGAAGAGGGAAATCCTTCACGTTACAGAAGATCATGTTGGACTGGGCATCTGGAGAACTTTACTCTGAAAACTTTGATGTAATTTTTCTGTTGAAGTGTGATGAGGTGAAGTGTCTTTCTCAGGAGATGAGCTTGAATGAGCTCTTGAGCTGGAGTTGCAGCTTAACAAAACATCAGATCTCAGAGATACTGAAGTTAACACCAGAGAAAGTCCTCATCCTCATTGATGGAATTGATGAGGATGAGGACTTTCTCTGGTGTTAACTTGAGCCCTACCAATGGACACTCTTAGGAGCTTGATGAATGGACAGATCCTACCTGAGTCTTTCCTGCTGGTTACCACCAGATCAGATGCTGATACAGTGATGAATCTCTTCAAGGGACCTCAGCGTTTCACTGAGATTGAGGGTTTCTCTGAGAGAGGGGTGCAGGAGTACTTCCAGAAGTTCTTTCAGGATGAGCAACTCTTCAGGAAAACATATGAGAGTGTGAAGACAAATGAAAGCCTCCTGACTGCCTGCACTGTGCCTCTACTGTGTTGGATGGTCTGTTTTTGTCTGAAGAAACACTTTACAGATGATGATCATGTGATGAGAGAACTAAAGACAACCACCTCCATATATGTGCACTTTGTGTCCACTCTGCTGGAGCATCATGACCAGAGTCAGTCTGTCCTCACCATGCTGAGGAGTCTGGGTCAGCTGGCAGAGGAAGGGATGCTGGATGAAGAAGTCCTCTTTAATGAGAAGACTGTTTTTGTGACAGGTTTAGATGCTGATAGTAGCCCGTTCCTGCATAAAGAACCTAGGATTTTAGAGTTTATGTGGAAAACAGCGGTCAGGTTTATGCACCTCAGCTTTCAGGAGTTCTTCATGTCTCTTTATTATATGTTTCTGAATGAAGAAGAGTCCCAGAGGAACATAAGAGACATCTTAGCTGCTGAGAGAGCAAAAGGTAGACTATCAAATTTCGTCGCTTCAGTTCTTCAGTTTCTCTGTGGTCTCTCTAATGAAGACACAAGCAGTCCACTCTTTGAAAAGCACAACTGGACTGTTCCTTACATCATAAGAAAAGAGATGGAGAGCACAATCCTTACACTTCAGGATGAAGATAAACTGTTTGCTCTCCACTGTCTGTATGAGCTCCAGGATGAGGAGTTTGTGAGGAGAGCTTTAGGAGATTGGGTATCCATAGATCTGTCTAACATTTCCCTGAGGAGCACAGACTGTTGGGTGCTGCTGTACTGTCTTCAGTGCTGTCCACACATCAGATACCTGAACCTCATGTACTGTGATTTAACAGCTGAGAAACTCAAGATTCTTCAGCCAGCGCTCTGTATGTGTGAGAATATGAGGTCAGTGTTTGATGAAAGCACTTACATGCGCAGTAAGTATGATCTTAACATGAGTTTATATCTTGCTTCATTAAGGGGTCATAAGATGAACAACCAAAATTTCCTTGATCCTTTGAGATAAAATTGTAAACTGCTCTATGAAAACAACCTCCAAAAAGATTAAAAACACTATATTATTGCAGGATCAGGCATTTAACATTTATAATGTGCTATATCTGGACATTTGTATTTTCAAACAATGTTGTTTACACAGACAATTCAGTAAAAAAGTCAAATCAGTAAAAACGACTCATTTAAATCAATAAATATGTCAAAAGAGGGTGAGAATTGGCCATCAAAATAAAACTGTTTTTAAAAATTTATAATATGGTCCCTCTACATAAGCAATAATATAATATTTAGTTCCAAACAATCGTTATTTCTGGTTCTAGGTTCTCGGTGGACCACCTGCCTGATGTTGGAGATTTACTCAAGACTCTTTGTGAATTCCGACCACTGAGGGAACTGAAGTGCTGTACCTTTTTTTTTTTTAATGCCTAACCAGTCAGATATTATGCAACTAGTTAATGCTATTTGAAGTGTTGTATAAATTGTGTAATTCTTTTTTTCTTGTTCAATATTTTGTGTTTTTGTTCTGACTTGTAGAGTTCAGGAGGATGAATACAGTGGTGAGAGTCCCAGATGGTCACTTGACCTGTCTGTTGAACAGGAGGATTACCTTTAAGTAACTTTTTTAAACTTTTAACTGTAGTCTGATGATAATAACAGCATGATCTGTCATTCATATTAAGTACAATACTGTTATCAAATGTTTCTCTTTATTTCTGTCTGTTTCAGGTTGTCTTTCAGCTCCTCAGAGGAGAATCCATCATTTCCAGCAGTCTTAAACATCAGTTTTACGTGTCCACAATCAGAGATATCTAGCAATGACTGGGCATTCTTCTTACAGAGACTCAGTGAGGCAGAACAATTTGCAGAAGAGTAACAAAACTGCTCATTTCATTTGGCTATTTAATTCAATTACCGATTTGTCTCATTAGTAGCTTTACTTTAACTCACACATGTAACACTGAATTTTTGCAGCTCTTCAGCTCTTGATGAGTTTGTTTTTTTGCTGCTGTCTTCATTTTACTTTGGCGGTCTGAAAAAGTTGAATCTGAAGCTGGTCAGCCTGAATGAGAGCTGGGCTTCTGGGATCATTTCCCTTGTCCAGACCTGCACCAGTCTACAGGAGCTCATGTAAGAATACTGATTTCTCTTGATTTCTTTTGTATCATCTAGACATGCTACCTGATCTCATGATGAAAACGTACCTGTGGGAACATTTTGTGAGATACGAAATATGTACCAATAGGTAACAACAAAACAAACAACAACAAAATCTGCCCAATTGCTACTTAAAAGTAGCCCAACAGCATTTACATCAGCGTGGTAAAAACTACATAAAATGACAAAAACATCTTTGGAAAACACTTATTTGAAAAAAATAAATAAATGAAAAATAAAAAAAGTGTTTTTCCCCACACTGTTTTCACTAAATGAACTCAAGGACAAATATTTTTATTGGAGACAAACAGCCTTCAAATGTTCTCATATACTCTTTCTACTCTTGCTATTTACAGATCAGTACTGATATTTAACTATAAGATTTATGTCTTTTATCTGTTATTCTGTTTTGCCAGTATTGAGGAATACAGCTGCTATCCTAAAAGTCTCTCCTCAAGTTTCATTATATCAGTTTACAATGAAGACATCAGGTACTATACTTCATGTTCATATTTTAATGAGCCAATAAAATACACTGTCCTTCCAAAAATCCTTCAAAAGAGTACATCGTCTAGTTTTGGCAAATACCTGTATTTGTATTAACATATATGTTTAACTGTTTTTTTAGGTTGGATATGAGGCATAGGCAAAGGACTGAGTCTCTCTCAAAAATCTCTCTAACTTTTCCATGCTCAGCATTCAACAGCTCTGACTGCAAAAACCCTCTTCCAGAAATTCCATGAAGTGTCTAGATACCAACAAAAGTAATATAGTAATTTAATAGTAAAGCTATTATAACACCTTTTAACATGGAGTCAGAATTACACCAAAACCAGAATTTATAAGTGTACAATAGCCAGTTCTTTCACATATTGTTAATGTATGATTACTTTATATTATAAATGAACATGACAGATACTGGTTACAAATGAAGCTGGTCATGATGAAGGGCAGCAAGAGGTTGAGCAGTGACAAGACAGGATGGGCATGTACACCATTTTACAGTAAAGATGTCACTATTCATTTATATCAGTTTAAAATGTGTTTGGGTGGAAAACAATTACTTTTAAGCCAAGTGTTAAATGCCCAGTTGAGTTATTTGGTCATTTGTGTTTGTCATGATTTATTTATGGTTGTATTTATGTGCATCTTGCAGTTCTCCAGAGTGTAATGAGCAAGCGGATGCTCTGTTTTGTTTCTTGCACTCTGTGTGTGATCTGAAGAGCGTGGAGCTGATCATTTTCAGTCTAAGTCAGAGCTGGGCTCTCAGGATTCTCACTCTCATCCAGGCCTGCAGCAGCCTGCAAGAAATCCGGTAAGACTGAGACATGGAACAAGCCATGCTGGATCACCCAATTATGAGTAACTGGCTTGCTGAGTATGTTTCTTTATTTCTACTGAATGTTTTGACACCCATAATATGTTTTGTGCTTTTGTCCTGTCATGCCTGCTGGCTGGAGTCCCAATGATAGCCACCAGACGGCACTCTTGTCTTGGTTATCATATCATAGACTGCATTTCCCATATCTCATTGTCTGGACTCATTGTGCCTAATTACTTTCAAAGGTTTCTCATTAACCTTGTTAACTCTGCCTGTATAAGGCCTGTGTTTTCACTCTTTCTTTGTGAAGTCCTGTATAAGGTATTGTCCCTCTGAGTATGACTTTTCGTTTAAATTTAGCACTATAACTTAAGTTTCTATAGCATTTTTCTTGTACATTACAGCTTGCTTTTACTTTTCTGCTTAAAAGAAGGCATGTGTAGTTTTGAAACTACATGTTGTTGTTGTTGTTTTTTGTTTGTTTGTTTTGTTTTTTGATTATTGTGCAACTCTTTGCTTACTGGTCTTTGACTGAATTGCTAAAATGTTGTATTGTAGTGTCCATGCCACTGGTTTGCTACTGGAAGTGGGACTTGAGTTATTGTATGAATCATTGAGAGATTCACACTGCACTGTGATCATTGAAGGGTATGTATGTATGTATGTACTTGTTTAAATATAATTTTTATCTTATGCAATGTAACTTAGATATTTTCTTTAACTATCAGGACCTAATACAATTCTGACAGCTTGCTGGGAAGATCTAACAGTGTCTAAAAATGTCCAAATGCTTTTTGTTGCCACTGTATGTTTAATTCTGTTTGTAGGCCAACCATCTCTGACTCTGAACCACCTGGACTGGATCTTCAGCCACTCCCAGTGTGTCAGTCTTGTGTTCACATTGTTGATTCTGATCAGTGGGTTCAGGTGGAGCCGTCAGTCTGTACAGATGAAGGAGGATCGGAGTTCAGGATCAGCACTCCGGCGGGTCGGTTCGAGTGCAGCAGGACCAGAATACGATGGGTCTGCGTTGGTGACGTCACTCTCCAGTACTGTGCAGTGGATGGACGTTTCCTCAGTGCAGAGCTGGAGAGGCTTCAGTGTGAGCGAATTGGTCCTGTGATTGATGTGACGGTGATCTCAGGGAAACTGGAGGAGGTCCATCTGCCTCATTACGCCTGTTTAGCAGAATCAGACCAATCTCTCACAGAAAGTGTGAAGGTCCTCAATGTTGAAGATGATGGATTAACCTTTGAATCAGTGGAGTTGACTCATTTTCATGCCAAAATACTCCAGCCGTATTTTTCTCCTAAAACAGTGCTTATGAAACTAGGGATATCAGTGAAAGTGCACTGTGATCTACTGATCTTCATGACACAGAAGATCCCTATCATTCTCCACGTGTATTTTTTCCCATCAGATTCACTTTTTAAAGAAAAAATCAAGGTTGAGGAAAAATCAAGTCAACCAATCAAGTGTCCAAGACCTGAAACCCCACTGCGGATGATGAAACAACACAGTCTTGAGGTTCCTGGAGCTTCTGTCCAACCTGAAGAGATCAAACTAAGAGGAGACATCGACCCAAACTTCTTTAAGGTCAAACATCCTGTGGGCGATGACATTAAAATGTCTCTCAGCCGAGTGTGTGATCAGAAATCGGTTTGGACTGCAACAATTTGGAAAGAAGAATTATCTGAAGCAACTGCATGCAACGTCGAGTCTAGTCCGTTCCAACCAGGGAAAATGCAAATGAAACCACATGTGTCTGTCAACTTTGATAAAGTTAAGTTTTTTGATAGAAATTGGTCTGCTCTTATTAAAAGCATTGAGAATGTGAACGCCATTGCAGACAAACTGCTTCAGGAGCAGGTCATTAATGAAGAAATGTATTCTAAAATCACACATCCGACTTCAACTAAAGAAGAAAGCATGAGAGAGATCTGCAGCAAAGTGCGTAAAAGCAGCATCGCTGTGAAAAATCTCTTCATCTCTATTATTCAGGAAGAGGAGCCCAGCCTTTTAAATGAGTTGCATTTATTTTATTAGCTTTAAAACGTTAATGTGCAGTGAAGAAAGAAATGTGTTTGTATATTTTTATACATTTCATAGTAAAAATGTCCATAGAGAAGGTTGGGGAACAATGTATGTGCAACTTTTTTTTTATGTCACGCTAGAAAGGGGCCATCATATGCTCTGACTGAAAGGAGCACAGGAAAAAGTGTTAAGCATGTTTTATGCAGAAGTAAAATAAGTTTTATGTCCAATTAATCATGGTAAAATGTGAGTAAATTGACAGTATATAAAACAATAATACCTCTTAATTTTTACTCTATTTTTCTCTCTTAAATGTGTCTCACCCACGCACAAACATGTTCAAACATAGTTTTGTTGTCTGATAAAAAATTTATTTTTGGCATGCAACATACATTTCACAATAGGCTGTACCTTGCAAATAACAGGCCAAGGCTAAAACTCATACATTATATGAACAAGGCGGTGTTTTGCCGCGCGAATCAGCTGGACCAATCATATCGTCTTTTAGCTTAAACAAACCACTTTCGTTTTGTCTGATTAAACACCACCTCTAAACAACGAAGAGTTCAAGCGAGTTAGAATCGACAGGTTTACAATTTAAAACATTTTTAATAGATAATCATCTGCATTCGTGGGTTTGGGGTTATCCACAAAAATGAGCGAAAACAGCCACGAAGGAGAGAAGCAGGAGGGATGCAAAGGTAACGTTACAAATCACATATGATGCAGGAATAGCTTACGTGCTATCAAAACACTGTGCCTTTGGTACATTTGATTAAATAGAATTAAAGTAACCAGGGTTCGTACAAGGCGCCAAAAGTGCCTGAAGAATTTAACTTTTTAAAATGTAAGTCCTGGAAACTCTTGAAAGCAGACAAATTTATGAAAAGGTACTTGAAAAGTGTTTGAATTACTGCAAAGCTATATGAAATCAGTGTGTTTTTTGTACTGTTGCAGTGGTTGTTTCAGACGACCACAATTATTTATAATTATTGAGGTTAATGTAGGCTAATTCATAGCCTACATTAACATAATATAATTATTTTATACGGCACAAGGGAAAAAGACTATAAAGAATAGACAAGCACCAATTCGCCAATAAGTTTTCGTGTATTGTTTTAAAATGTTATCTGAAGCCATTTCATAGCTTAATGTAAGGGACAGAACAAAAGAATATTTACATCGTTAAATTAAAGTTGGCGGAAACTTGTTCTTCCTCCGCCGGGTGTCCGTCATCTCTGTTTAGCATTCAACAAGTTCGCCCGAGTTCGGTCGCTTCCGGTATTAGCCGAATCACTATCAAAATCATGATTTTAAGCACTGAAAGGTTATTAAAAGTCTATCTTGTTCTGTTGTATGTATCAAATTGCCCAAACGTCTGTTTGTGTGTGTATGTGCCTATGTGTATAAGGCCTGTATAGTTTTTCAATAGGCCCTATCTATAGAGTTTTTTAAGTGATAAAGGGGGAGAGATCCATGTATTCCCCCCTGGTGAAAAAACCAGCATATGCTGGTAGGTATGTTTTGATGCTGGTTAAGTAGGTTTTGGTGGTGGTTTATGCTGGTCCTTAGCTGGTTTAAGCTGGTCCTTTGCTGGTTTTTGCTGGTCATGTTGCTGGTCAAGGACCAGCATAAACCAGCAAAGGACCAGCTTAAACCAGCATCAAAACCTACCTAATCAGCGTCCCAGCATCAAAACATACCTACAAACATATGCTGTTTTTTTCACCAGGGCCAACACAAGTTAGTTTTGTTTTTACTATTTTTATCATTAGTCTCATTTTAAAGTTGAGTTACTAAATTTTAATAAACGGCTTGTTTAAAAAAAAATGTGTAAAAGTTGCAGTCCAATAAATTTTATTCATTTATCCCCAGAGGCAAAATTTGTGGATGACAACTGTGCAAAAATTATTCAAAGGGTTACTTCAGTGATGCCAATAGCAGATGAACTACTCAGCATGCACATGATACATGCCGAACAATATGACAAGATAAAAGCAGAAGACACAGATCAAGATAAAATGAGAAAGCTCTATGAATCATTAAAGTCTGGAGGTGACCAAGTCAAAAGGGCTTTCTATTATTCGCTGGAAAAGAATGAAGAACACCTCTTCAAAGACCTGGGTAAGAGAACATTTTCATTTATGAAGGAGATTTATGAGCACACTACAGTTACAGGTGTAATCTATGACATGATCTATGCTTACCGTCAACAGGTGGTGTCAGCAGGAAACGCAAGCATTCTGATCAGGAATCCTCAGTACCTTGTAAAAGTGAGTTTACCTTGCTAATAGTTGACAGTCCTTGTTTGAAAGTTATTTAGAAAAAGTCCCATCTCTTTTGGGACAATGTATATCTGCCACAGCTGTATATACATACATACATATATATATATATATATATAAAGTATAAGGTCTGTATGTAGGCCTGTCTGTATGTAGGCCTAATATCCTATTTAGCACCTTAAAAATAATAAAATGTACAGTAAAATGCAACTGTTGTGGATTAGTGTTACACAGGGATAACAAAAGCAGTTTGTTTTTAACCATTAATTGTGGAAAATAGGAATTGGCCTACGTATGTTTAGTTTGTTTGTAGACGTTTGTAGATAAACGCATCTGATTTAGATTTAGTTCGATTTGTGTATGCTACAGCTGTACTACTGTATCAGTGTTTTACAGTGCTTTACACACAGAAAACAACCACCATTTGGGAGAAATATAAATATAAATCCATATAAACATCTGAAAGTTATCATATTGTACAAGTCCAACATTATTCATAATTACATTCATAATAGATTATATAAAGCTAATATAAAATATCATGTAATGTATGTGCAAGAATGTCATCATCAAAAACTGTTCATGTGTCTTCTCTGTCACAGGACTTAATACTGAGAGTATTAAACAAGACAATGCTTACTATAACAATGCTAGTATGCCAATACCAACACCAGCACCCACATACAATGTGACCAACATAATACATGGTAAGTTGAGATTTTGATAAATGAGAAAATCATTAATAAAATAATCGTCAGCGATATGCAATGTTATATACACCACACAGTGTGTATACAATTGTGATTTACTGTAATTATGTGTGGACACCACTAACTGTAAATATTATCTTTGTGCTTTATGTTGCTGATGCTAGAACAAAGACCTCATTACATGGACATTATTCCCCTCAAAAATGCAATTGTAGCCAAAACAGAAAGAAAGACCCCTGCACCCAAAAAAGAGAAGAAACCATCAGTATTGAAGAAAGAGAAAAAAACTCCACCACAGAAAGAGAAGAAGCCTGTTGTTCCCAAAAAGGAGAAGAAAACACCTGCACCCAAAAAAGAAAAGAAACCTCCTGCACCCAAGAAGGAGAAGAAAACTCCAGCACCCAAGAAAGAAAAGAAAACTCCTACACCTAAGAAAGGGAAGAAAACTCCCGCACCCAAAAGAGAAAAGAAACCTCCTGGACCCAAGAAAGCGAAGAAACCTTCTGTACCCAAGAAAGCAAAAAAGCCTCCTGCACCCAAGAAAGCAAAAAAGCCTCCTGCACCCAAGAAAGTGAAAAAACCTCCTGCACCCAAGAAAAAGAAGTCAGCAGTCCGAAAATAATGGAATATTATATGTATATATATATATATATATATATATATATATATATATATATATATATATATATATATATGTATGTATGTATTTAAATTGTATATATGTGACCCTGGACCACAAAACCAGTCTTAAGTCGCTGGGGTATATTTGTAGCAATAGCCAAAAATACATTGTATGGGTCAAATTTATTGATTTTTCTTTTTTGCCAAAAATCATTAGGAAATTAAGTAAATATTATGTTCCATGAAGATATTTAGTAAAATTCCTACTGTAAATATATCAAAACTTAATTTGTGATTAGTAATATGCATTAGTAAGAGCTTCATTTGACGACTTTCAAGGCAATTTTCTCAATATTTAGATTTTTTTGCACACTCAGATTCCAGATATTCAAACAGTTGTATCTCAGCCAAATATTGTCCTATCCCAACAAACCATACATCAATGGAAAGCTTATTTATTCAGGTTTCAGATTATGTATAATTTGTTAATTTTGTTGGTGTTTGGCTGGGGACAGAGTGGACTTTAATTTCTTTGCCATGCTCCCCATAACCATTATGTATGATCTATTAAATAATAGTGATCTATAGCTTTTGGTTATTAAAAGGAATATTCAACGTAATAACAAAAACGTAAGACTTGGTAAGTTGTGTTTTTATCACAATTGGACACTAGTTGATTAATAACAGGATCATATTGTGATGCAAAGTCAGAGTAACCGAAGCAAAGACATGTCAAATGGAGTATTCATGCTCACGCTAAAGAAACTTAAAGGGATAGTTCACCCAAAAATTAAAATTCTGTCATTAATTACTCAACATCATGTCGTTCCAAACCTATTAAGACCTTTGTTCATCTTTGAATTACATAATCTTGAATGACTGTCAGCTAGTGAAATGACATTTGAATCGAGACATCAGAGCTTGTGTTATAGGGCATGCCAGATGAAGCCTCGATTCGAGGCTTGTTAACACAGAAATCACTTTCGTAGAAGCCTCACTTTCTGTCCAGTCATGTAAGCATTTCACTTTGCTTGTTGTAATGTTCGACCCCCAGATCTTACTTTATTAAAATTAAGATCCTACTTAATTTTCATTGGGACTTATTTAATAATTACATTTTTAAATACCCAATCATACAAGTAATATGAAGAATACAAATTATTTCAGAAGAATTAAATATTTTTGCCATACGCAGTTAATATGTGTGTACATTATTCTTCTATTACATAATATTGATATTCGTACTGGCATTTAATGGCACTGTTTAATGGGTAAATTAATTTATCAGAGTCAGAAATTCAACAAACACACACACACACGTTTGTTTTTGTGAATTGTGGGGACTTTCCATAGACTTATATAGATTTTATACTGACCAAACGATATTGTCTATCCCCTAACCCAACCCTAACCCTAAACCTAGCCCTCACAGAAAACATGTTTGCATTGTTACACTTTCAGATAAACATCATTTACTGTTTTTAAGAATTTTTTAACATTTTTTTAACACCTGCGGTCCCCACAATGTCAAAAATTTAAGGTTTTACTATCCTTGTGGGGACCAAATGTAGCAAAAACAAGTACACACACACACACACACACGGTTAGGCTTTTATTTGGGTATATAACATGAGTCGATCTATGGAAATTGTGGTGAATGCTTCACAGGCCTTTGGCTGCTATATGTTTTACTAACCACCAGATCGCGCTGTTTTCGACACTCTCGAAGCTTTGAACCTTTTCCCGAAAGAGTCTGAGGAAAGTCTCGGTGTTTCATGAGGCTTCATTTGCCCGTCATTTCTCTGAGCTAGCAGAGAATTTGCATTTTTCAGACCAAAGCCAAAAACGACCTTTATTTTCACACAGAAAACACACAGTAGTAAATGCAAACCGGAAGATCGACAAGAAGATAATGAATTATAAAACTCTAAACTAAGATATTTATGTTTTAATAAATGAATATAATTGTTTGGTAATAATTGTTTAAATTAATTAAAAATGAATTAATATAATATAATACAATAATTAATACTTTTGACTTACATTTACCGTGAAATCAGTGCTGCGGTTTACATATGAGTATCACCGCGTTGGCCGCGCATCCGGGTAACTGACCAGAACGTGACGTCGGTGCAAACCATAGGTGCAAACCCTCTGCTTTCGTTTTCGAAGGCGGAAACCCTGAAGCTTTTTAAAAAAAAAACAAACAACAAAAAAAAAAAAAAACATATAACAAATTTTGCAACCATGTAGACACGGTACATTAAAAAGTTAAAAGTAATTACGTGGCTGATCAGCATATGATTTTATTTCGCGGATAAAGGTTTTTGTTATTATCCAGCAAGATGAGCAGCTCTGGTAAGTGACAGAAACGCTCGTTCTTTTATGGACTAAAACATCATGAACCACAGCTGTTTCAAGATCTGGGTAGGAATCTGCAGTATTAATTAAATAAGTTGAAACTTGAAACTTGGTAGGATATACAAATAAACATTTTTAGGTCATGCACTCCAGACAAATTTCTTTTCAGGTAAAGTGGGCCATCCCTGATTTATCAAACGTCATTCTGCATCTTAATTAAAAATACATGATTTATTACCACGTGATCAGACAAACATAAATATGTATAACCTACAGGTTATAAGTAAAATAAATCATGTGTAAACCCACATCTCAATTCATGCTTGAAATTCTGAAAAAAAAAACTGAATCTCAATCAGAATATTGATAAAAAATGAACTCTACAATACATTAAACATGCGACTATAACACAACCAACAATAAACAGGCTAAACATTTAATAATAGGAACATTTAAAATGGTAACCTTATGTAAAAAATGTTTTTCTGTCTATGACACTAATGTCTAAACACTTTAATCAATTTTTAATTGTGTCTATATTTTAAAGCTTTTTATTCTACATCTATATTTTTCTCCTCTCATCCTTTTTTCCCTCCACAGATTGAACATTATGCCTCGACTTTCTAATATCTCTTTCCTTTCTTCCGTCTCTGACTTGAATTTCTGACTGCAGTTTCAGTTCTATTTTTCAAAACTTTATTTTTGGGTGAACTTGCCCTTTAAAGAACTTCGTTTTTATACCTCCACAGGTGCATCTATTATGTTCACTTGTTTATCTAAGTGTGCACTTTTCCTTGTTTTAAACCTAGCCAAAAAGCCACATGTTGACTGTGAAATGCAGTGTGAACGCTCTAATCCAGCATTCACCTCAATTAAACACACCTGAACCAGCTAATCAAGCTCTTATAGGTATACTAGAAACTTCCCGGCAGGTGTGTTGAAGCAAGTTTAAGCTAAACTAAAGGACCCAGTTTGGGCACCCCTGCTCTAAACCGTTTGGTACAGAAAACAATATGCCCTGTATATGCACTGCAAACAGAGTATATTCAGTTCTCGGTCCTTTAGAATTTCCTAATATAATTTAGAATTCAGTGTTCCATCAATGATGGCAAGTCGTCCTGACCCAAATGCAGCAAAACAGACCCAAATCATGATACAAACCCCTATTCCAGAAAAAAAGGAACGTTTCATGAAATGCCACAAAATCAGGAATATGTTATCCATTTATTCTCTTTAACCTTTATTTAACTGACTAAAGCTCAAAGAAAATATGTCCAATCTTTTTAAGTGGCCAACTTTTAATTTTATTTTCATTTATTTTGTTTATTTTGGATCTTCCTGTTGGCACGCCTCCTCCGTTAAGAAGAATACAGCTCATTCAACAGTCTCTGCCCAATTGGCTTAACAAAGGGGTCGCGGCTCAAGGTGTCTGCTACCACATTTGCTTTTCTGGGCAAGTGCTTCAGGTTAAATGTGTCTGACGCAAGTATTAGAACCCATCCCAACTCATATGCATCAAGTTTTGGTTTAGTAAGAGGGTTATCATCTGTCCAGATGGTGAATTTGTGGCTTTTCAGCCAATGGCTGAACTTCTTACTGACACTCCACTTTAGAGTCTTTGAGTTGGATATCTGCACTGTAATGCACTGAGAGTCTTGCTTGCAAAAGCAATTGGTCTGGCTCAGAGTTCTCCTTTGGGCACTTGCAACAATACAGCCCAGACCACTGAAGACTAATTGTGTGAGATTACTGAAGACAGATTAACCATTTTGGAATGCACTGCAGGTTATATTCATTTAGGCCTAAATACAGTAGAACTATTACAATAATGTTCTATTTTCTGTAAATTGTTTTAAAAAGTACTTTTTATACTATTTATTTGCATTGGGGTCAAACTTTTTAGTTTATGCCTGGCTACTGGGGTGCCTTAAGGCTCAGTGCTTGGACCTCTTCTGTGTCTACATTGCATCACTAGGATCTGTCATTCAGAGACATGATTCGACCATAGCTGCTGGCATCTCAGCTTGTCCAATAGACACTTCTTGCTGGATGAAGGAGCATCATCTTCAACTCAACCCTGCCAAGATAGAACTGCTTGTGATTTTGGGCAACCCAATGCTTCATCACAACTACTCCATCCAGCCAGATGCATCAACCATAACTCCATTTAGGAGAGCCAGGAACCTTGGAGTTGTGATTAATGAGCACTTAAACTTCACAGACCACGTTGTTAGAACCGTGCATTCCTGCAGATTTGCCTTGTACAACTTAAGAAAGATCAGCCCCTTCCTATCAGAGCATGCTACACAACTCCTTGTCTGAGCTCTTGTTCTGTCCAGGCTGAATTATTGTAATGCTCCTTTGGTAGGCCTTCCAGCATGCACAAACTGTTGCAACTAATCCAGAAGTGCCAGAAAGAGTGGTCTTTAACGTGCTGAAAAGAGCACACGTCACACTTTTGTTCATTAATATGCACTGGCTACCAAGCAGCTCGCATTAGATTCAAGGCAGTGATGTTTGCCGACACAACAACCACTAGTTTTTGCACCCCATACATAAACTAATTCAGACATATGTGCCCGCCAGAAGCTTGCATTCTGCAAGTGAATGGTGCATTGTGGTGCCATCCCAAAGAGGCACAAATTCACTTTCACAGACCTGTACATTTACTGAACCCTATTGGTAGAATGTCTTGCCAGTTTCAAGTCAATCAACTGAGTCCTTTTTCATTGACATTTGACCTGTTAATGTTAGCACTTATATTTCTGTTCTTCTGATTTGTAAGCCGCTTTGGATAAAAGTGCCTGCCAGATAAATAAATGTGAATGTAATATTAACCATTAGCTTACCTTTAATTAAGTGAATCTGTGGCTGAGTTCAGAATGGCATACTACTGTATTTCTCTTACTAGTAAAAGTAATATGCTATGCTATTTAACATATCTAGCGCCCAATCCCAAGTGTACTGAACTCTGTCTCATAGTACTACAAACCACATCCCCAAATTTACTGCTACTGTTGTCACTAGAACCACTCTTCTACATGAATTTCCTTACACATCCTTCCAAGTAAAATGCACGTGATTCAATCCAGTGGTTCAGTTGGACTGTTTTTTTCCCTTTCCCCAGCAGGTTGGAGTGCTGCTGCTCTCATGAAATCTCTGTTAGATCAGTTACAACAATTCAAAGCGGAACTGGACAATAATCTGAATAGAGATGCATATTTAACAGGTAATGTAGTTTGCTGATTCTTTCAGAAAGGATGCATTATGTAATACTATGTGAAGAATAAAAACCTGCTAAATTTGCACAATTTATCATAGGCCTATATTAATCATTACCACTGCTATGATTAGGTAAATGTATGGCTGAATTCAGAATAGCATACTAAAGTAATATGCTATGCTGTTCAGCCTGTCTAGCACTCAATCCCAAGTCTATCGAACTGTGTTCCCAAAAGTTACCCCTACTACCACTCTTAAACATTCATTTCCTTGCACATTCTTTAAAGGAAAATGCATGAACGCTACTTCAGTTTGTCTGATTTTTTTTTCCTTGACTACAGGTTGGAGCACTTATGTCATAAAATCTCTGTTAGGTCTAATAGAACAATACAAAGAAAAAAAACTCAATGAGCTGAAAAGAGATACAGACTTACCAGGTAATGTTTGATTTTACTTTCAGAAAGGAGTAATGCATAATATAATACTATGTGAAAAATAAAAACCTGCTAAGTTTGTACAGTTTATCATATGCCTATATTAATCATTAGCACTGCCATGAGTAAGTAAATGTGTGGCTGAATTCAGAATAGCATACTACTGCATTATTATTACTAGTAAGTATAGTATGCTATGCTGATCTAGTACCTGATCCCAAGTTTTTCGAATTGCGTCCCACAAGTTATGGCTACTACAAGCTATGCCACCTACAAATAAATATCCAGCTAGGGAATGTCATCAGAGCCCCTTCCTCAGAATTTATTGATGTTGTCACTAGTACTGCCTTTTTTTTTTTACAATAATTTTCTTGCACATCCTTTAAAGTACAATGTATGCAAAGACTGCTGGTTCAGAGAGGCTGATATTTTTCCCTGACTACAGGTTGGAGCGCTGCAGACTCAACGACTGATGATGCTGTCGTGGAATATCTAGTACAAATATTAAGACAAGCAGGAAATGAAGCAGACCGAATAGTGATGGATCAATCCGTTGGTAATGTAATTTACTATTACTTTCAGAAAAGAGTCTTGCATTATGTAAAACTATGTGATAAATAAAAATATGCCAAATATGTCTTAAAATATATTCTTTTAAAATACATCTTGCCATGAAAATAGCCATAGATGCTGGTATGGCAATAGAAGCAAGCAAAGAAACAAAGATCCCAAGTGTATTGAACCGTGTTCCCACAAGTTTCCCCTACTATAACCTGTACCCCCTACTACAGGCTATGCCCCCTACAAAAAAACATCTAGTTAAGGAATGTTATCAGAGCTTCTTCACCGGGAATCGATGATGTTATCACTAGCACTGCTCTTTTTCTACATTAATTTCCTTGCACATCCTAAAATGTAAAATCTATCTAATTCATACCACTGGTTCTGTTGGGCTCATTTTTTTTCTACCTGATGACAGGTTCGAGTGCTGCAGTGCGTAATAGTGCTGTCATAGAACAGCTAGAACATCTAGTACATCAAATACTACTAAAACTATTCACAAGGCTGACAATGGATAAACCAACTGGTAATGTTCCTTATCTTAATTTGTTTTGCATATTAACAGATGAATTCTTACACATCTCTGTGAATGATTTTTGTTAAACAATAAATGTTTTATGCTTGAAACACTGATGGGATTTAGTTGTAATAAAATACATTATTTTATTCCAAGAGTATTATATTTATTATTATACCTATCCTCCTGACTACCAGGAAAAAAAACTATTGAGATTTTAGTATTTTTTCAGGTCATTAAATTGTTTTGAGCATAAGAAAAATAAATAAATAAACACAATTTTTGAAAAATTATATTTTATTCATATGTTATGCTATGCCCTCTGTAGAGGACACCAGGACTTTAAAAATTCCTGTTTTTAAAAAATAAAAAGACATAATAGACATAAATTGTTTTGTTTTAATCACAAATCAATTTTTTATTTATTCTCTTTTCCTCTCTCCACACTCCAGGTTGTTAGCGACATCTAATGATTTTAACCTAGCATAACATTTTAAGACATCACAACAGATTTGTTGATGTGTCTTTTCATGTTGCAGAGTCTAATTCGCTGGCTAGCAGTAGTAAGAAAAAAAAAACACTAGTTCATAGCTCCTTTAGTTTATAGTCATACAACTTTTGTTATTTACTTCACATTAATTCTAACTGTTAACAATACTCATTTATTAAAACAATATAGGCTATAAGTATAGTATATATATTTATATAAATATATTTGAAAATTATAAAGTATTTTAAATTTTAAGGTCTATAGTATTTGTAACTAGCTACTTATAAAACAATAGACATCTATGAATATCTAATTAAGTGTGTTTTTGTTCGAGTGAAAATGACCATGAAAGTCAGTGATGTTTTCCAATGTTTTATGCTTCCTTTAGTGCTCTTACCTAGGTACAAGAAATTATCGGAGTCATGTAAGCTTTGGACAAAATATCTTTTACCTGATGAACTTGTGGATCTGGCCACCCATTATACTGAACCAGTGCTCATTAAGAGGAGCAAAGAGCAGACTGAGAAATACTGTCAAGAATATGTGAAGTCTGTGCACGCTTCTGGAACGGGAACATCATCTCAGTTGTTATCAAATGACAAGAATCACAGCATCAGAATAGACCAGTTGTTCAGTCCAGACAGTGATGGAAGCACACCAAAAACTGTGATTCTTGTTGGTGATTCTGGAAGAGGGAAATCCTTCATGCTACAGAAGATCATGTGGGACTGGGCATCTGGAGAACTTTACACTGAAAACTTTGATGCAGTTTTTCTTCTGAAGTTTGGCGAGCTGAAGGGTATTTCTGAGGAGTTGAGCTTGAATGAGCTCTTGAGCTGGAGCTGCAGTTTAACATCAGATCAGATCTCACAGATACTGGAGTTAACACCAGAGAAAGTCCTTTACCTCATTGATGGAATTGATGAGTTCTCAATTGATCCACACATTCAAATGTCATTTCCCACTGATCCATCCCAGAAAGCCCCAATTATGGGCATTCTTAACTGCTTGCTGAGGGATCTCTTGCAACTTAAATCATCTGTGATTGTCACCTCTAGATACACAGTTGCTGCTGAATTAAGCAATCTGTTTAAAAGACCTCAGCGTTTCACTGAGATTGTGGGCTTCTCTGAGAGAGGGGTGCAGGAGTACTTCCAAAAGTTTTTTCAGGATGAGAAACTCTTCAGGGAAACATTTGAGAGTGTAAAGACAAATGAAAGCCTCCTGACTGCCTGCTCTGTGCCTTTGCTGTGTTGGATGGTCTGTTTTTGTCTGAAGAAACACTTTACAGATGATGATCATGTGATGAGAGAACTAAAGACAAACACCTCCATATATGTGCACTTTGTGTCCACTCTACTGGAGCATCATGACCAGAGTCAGTCTGTCCTCACCATGCTGAGGAGTCTGGGTCAGCTGGCAGAGGAAGGGGTGAAGAAGCAACAAGTACTTTTTGATGAAAAGAGCGTGGCCAAGACTGGCTTAGGTCCTGCTATTACTCAAATGTTGTTTAAACATAAACCATTTTGTAAGTTGTACATGCATTCCAGCTTTCATGAGTTTTTCACTGCTCTGTATTATGTCTTACTGGATGAAGAAGAGTCCTGGTGTAAAGTCAGTGAGCTGTTTAACTTGATGGAATCGAAGGCTATAATTTACAGGTCATCTCCGATTTTTAGAGGTAGACTGTCAAATCCCATCCCTTCAGTCATGATGTTTCTCTGTGGTCTCTTTAATGAGAAGGTGAGCAGCTCAATCTTTGAAAAGATTAAGTGTGCTGTTCCTCAAATCATAAAAATGAAGAAAAAGCAACTAAAGGAAAAGCTGATGGAAAAGATTCCTGCAATGACACGGCAGTATGGATTAGAGTTATTTGCTCTCCACTGTCTATATGAGCTCCAGGATGAGAGATTGGTTGCAGAAGCTCTTAAAACACACAGATTCATTGATCTGTCTAACATTTCCCTGAGGAGCACAGACTGTTGGGTGCTGCTGTACTGTCTTTGGTGCTGTCCACACATCAGAGACCTGAACCTCATGTACTGTGATTTAACAGCTGAGAAACTCAAGATTCTTCAGCCAGTGCTCTGTATGTGTGAAAATATGAGGTTAGTGCTGCTTGTATGGAGAAACACTCTTTTTAACATAGAAGTTGCATTTTATTTTATCTTATTTAATGTATATTTTAAATCTTTTAAATCATTTACAATTGTTTTTGCACTTGCAATTGTTTGTCTGTATTGTTCTATGTTATGACTTGACATTTTTAACATGAATAGAATAATGACATTTCTATGCACATGCAAGAGTTTTCTTTATTTCTCAGATATTAGTCATCCTTTTATTTATTTACCAATATGTCATGTTAATGTCACTAACTACTTTAATTAAAAATGTTGTAAAACATTTACCATTGTGTAAGTGTTATTATATTATATTATATTATATTATATTATATTATATTATATTATTTTGTTTTTGACTCAAGGATGTCAATAGAGCATCTGTCAGAAGTTGGAGATTTGATCCAGATTCTTGGTGAAGCAAAAATCTTGAGAGAGCTGAAGTAAATTTACTTATATTGCCAATTTTAATATAATAATGTACTAGTTGTTTATTTAGATTATCTGTTCTTCTGACTTGGTAGAGTTCAGGAGGATGAGAACAGTGCAGAGAGTCCCAGATGGTCACTTGACCTGTCAGTCACTTGTGGAGATGTCTCGTAAGACACTATTGCACAACATAATCTTCTTATATACTTGATATCATTCACAGTGAGTGTACAGCGCTGTTGTCAAATGTTCCTCTGCATCTCTGTGTCTGTTTCAGGTTGTCTTTGACCTCCTCAGAAAAGAATCCATCATTTCCAACAGTCTTAAACATCAGTCTTACATGTCCACAATCAGAGATATCCAGCACTGACTGGACACTCTTCTTCCAGAGACTCAGCAGGGCAGGAAAAGTAGCAGAAGAGTAAGACAACATTAATTTTATTTTTTATTTTATTTAATTGAATGAGTAGACTTGCTGTTATTCAAACATGTTGTGGTCAAATATATTTTGCCAGCTCTTCAGCTCTTGATGAGCATGTCAGTTTGCTGCTGTCTTCATTTCACTCTGTGGGTTTGAAGATGTTGAATCTGAAGCTGGTCAGTCTAAATGAGAACTGGGCTTCTGGGATCATTTCTCTTGTCCAGACCTGCACCAGTCTACAAGAGCTCAGGTAAGATGATTTGCATGAGTAAATGATGACTGACAGAACAGAATATTAATTACTGGATAGAGTATCCCTATAAGTCTAAATGCAGTCAATCCACATAGATTTGTTCATCATAAATAATACTTACAGTAAAATGATAAAACATTTTCTCTATGTAATTTAGTGGTGTGCTCTGAAAGATTGTTCTTATACAAAACACATTTTGACATTTGACAGTTTGATTTGTGTAACTTCAATATTGTAGTGTCAGTGTCACTGGATTGCTTTTGGAGGAGGGACTCATGTTACTGAAGAAATCACTGACAGATCCACACTGCACTGTGATCATTGAAGGGTTTGTGTGCTGAGTAGCTGTGCATTTGACTTTATTCTGTGATAAGTTGTTTTAGTAGGCTCAGTTTATTTTAGCCACCAAAAAATAAGTTGCTTGTACAGTGTAGATATATTAATAGAAATCCGTGAAACCTCTAAGAATAATCTAATCTCATTTCTGAAATGTTATTCCATTTAGTAGCTATGTACTGTAGCGAAAAAAAATATGATCTTTTAAAAATTAGTTATAAAATAGGTCAGAATTGTCTTTACCACCACACCTTCATTAGTTGAAATATGAAGTTTCTGAGGTTATTTTATTGTCATTAATTGCCTGTCTTAAAATATACACTCAACATATTGGAACAAACCTAACAAAAACTCAACAGTTTGCTTGTTTCCTACATAGTTTGAAAATCATATTGGTAATATTTTTGGCATCTTTTTATTTCCTCTGGTTTCCTCCCTTGTTATCAAGGAGGATGTGCAGCAAAGCCACTGAAGAAAAATGGAGTCACAGCTGTAATGAGAAAGTGGAGATTCACTACAAACCAAAGGTTTTGGAAAAGCTGGAAGAGTGAGATCATTTTTTATTTCATAATTTTTTTATGTTATCTTTCATACATTAGTTATTTCATTTATCATTATCTCTATTCTCTAGGCTGACTGTCTCTAAGCCTAGCCCGTCTGGACTGAATCTTCACCCGCTCCCAGTGTGTCAGTCTTGTGTTCACATTGTTGATTCAGATCAGTGGGTTCAGGTGGAGCCGTCAGTCTGTACAGATGAAGGAGGGTCAGAGTTCAGGATCAGCACTCCGACGGGTCGTTTCGAGTGCAGCAGGACCAGAATGCGATGGGTCTGTGCTGGTGACGTCACTCTCCAGTACCGTGCAGTGGATGGGCGTTTTCTCAGAGCAGAGCTGGAGAGGCTTCAGTGTGAGCGAATTGGTCCTGTGATTGATGTGACAGTGATCTCAGGAAAACTGGAGGAGGCCCATCT
>JAHKKF010535566.1:0-27968 GCA_019740295.1 Labeo calbasu | reverse complement strand
TTTTTTAATAAATCTGCAAAAATGTCAACAATTCTGTGTTTTTCTGTCAATATGGGGTGCTGTGTGTACATTAATGAGGAAAAAAAATGAACTTAAATAATTTTTGGAAATGGCTGCAATATAACAAAGAGTGAAAAATTTAAGGGGGTCTGAATACTTTCCGTACCCACTGTACATATGAAATATGCAGAGCTGGGGGGCGCGAGGACTAGGAGTGGGAAATGCTGCGATAAGGCAAGAAGTAGGACCTGTGTAAACAGCTTTCCAGTGCTGGAGAGAACTAGAGGGGTGGGAAAGCCTGCGATCGGGTGACAAGGTTGCTTTGTTTCTTCTCGATAGGTGAGTAACATTAGTTTTGCTTTGTTTCACAGAACTAATATACGCTGACTTTTGCTTGAATATGGTCATGTCTCATGTTCGCTTGCACGCCCCAGTGTCTGTGGGGCGTGTCTGTGGCGGACTGACAAAGTTCAATGTTTCATCATGGGAATAGAAAGTGTTATAGCTCAGCCATACAATGTCCGATCTGCCCCAAACTTCACACGTTCAATAAGAGTCCTGGCCTTAACACATCTAAAGACCAATATTCTGTTGCTGGCAACAGGAAATTACTTGTTTTACACTTACTCAAACATAGCCTAAAGACATCTACATGCCAATATCCAGTTATAGTAATAGCACTACTACCTGGTACCAGGAAGTTTGGCACATATAAATGACTTTGGCATATTTACCACTATTGCCCACCGTTCGCTGTTTTCCTAAAGCCGGTGGTGATGAGCCTGGGTATGAGGGCCCTTTCAACACTGCTTGCAGCTTTAGTTGTAATTGGCATAATAAGTGCAAGGAACAGGACTGTAAAATAAAGTGCTATTAATAATAGTGTAAAAGGCTTCAGTGTAATGTTGAATTAACTGGATATTAACGCAATGTTGAATTAACTGGTTTTATGTTTTACTGGTTTACATTGATTTGCTGGACATAAACACCCTATTGATTAAAAAACAACTAAAATGCTTTGTTTTATCATGTTTTATTATGGCTATTGAGTGCATTATATCAAGCACTTTATACAGTACGAAAAAATCTATTTTTAATGAGTATTTTTGTCTGATTTTCTAGTTTAAAGTATATCTAAAAATCCATACTTGAAACAAGATGCATGTACTTGGGAAACCACACTGCATAAGATATTAAGGCTTGTTTGCTGGGGATTTATCTTTTTTCTCACTTGTTTTAAGTATAAACAATTTAACACAAGTGAACAAATCTTCTAGTACTGGAAGACAAAATACACTTATATTCAAGAAACTGTACAATCTATGAAAACAAGCCTTAATATCTTATGCAGTGTTGATCCTCCAAAAATGTATTTTGTTTCTGGAAAATCATACGAAAATACTTAGAATAGGATTAGGTGTAATTGTTGTTATAGGACTTGTTGTATATTTTTATTTATTTATTTAGCTTGCAAGCATACAAAAAATGCTTCTCTCTCTCTCTCTCTCTCTCTACGTCAATTAGTTACATTTAAAAAAAAAAGAAAAAGAAAAAGTAATGTCTGCAAACCCTCTCTTCAGGGCGTTTGTGTTGTGGAATGCTTTTCTCTAAGAGCTGGTCATTCTGTTGCTCCGTTGTCTTTAATCTCTCCACCTCCTGCTCTCATCCTTTCCTAATCCTCTCCGCTGGAAGAAAAGAGGAAACTGATATTTTCTTCCCATCTGTCAGTAGTTTGAAACTTCTCTAAATCCTGGGCACTGTCCCATGGTCTAAGAACCAAAACAAGGTTGCGAAAACAAATATTGTCAACGTCCACAAATAAATGTGCATCACGCCAGCTCAACGATTGTAAGTGCCTGTGTTTGCTGAGGAAAATGATTTGAACTTCAAAGTATGGATTTGCATTGCAGTGCAAATGTAATTTGAAGCAAACGTGTGTAGCAGTTCAAATAATGTTAAATATGGACATTTCTTTCTTAGGAGAAGTAGAACAGGGCTGTTGTCGTTGATCTTTGCGTGTATCTGAATGACGTGGCCTGTGTTATCCAGGGTGAAGTTCATTTAAAGCTTTATAAAAGAATTTCAGGGGAGCTGAAATTGTTGCATCAAACCTGTTATATCAGTGGGCACCAGTGATGTGATTTTGTGGTGTGTTCTCTCTGTCTGAAAGCATTTTTGCCTTCTTTTGTAGAGATCGCACATGTGCAGAATGTTTAAATGCTGTTGGATGTTCAAGGCTTTTTGGAGTTAATAAAAATTATTTTTTGAGAGGAAATGTAACCTAGTAGCACAGCTGGACACAGACCTTAAATGGCTGAGTCGAACAGAGTGAGCGCCGTAAAAGAGGGTGAGATGATCAAAGAAGCCGCTCTGAGGGGATTCGAGGACAGTGTCTGGCTGTAACTATCTCTATTAGTTTTATTGGCTTGCCCCTCTAGTAACCGCCTCCTCCACTCCCCTCAGGCCTGCCATATGATGGGCGTCCAGGGGGCCTCTACCCCCAGGGCCGTCCCTGTGGGGTCACGTGGGGCCCTGTCAGCTGGGAAGCCTGCCACCAGTTGCCTGGCCGAAGTGGTGAAGCATCCACCATGTCGGGGTGGTTTTTCTCCCCGTCTAATTAGATGCTTAGCCTAGTCATTAAACTACAGTTGAACTGACACAGAACAAAGTGTGTTGTGTGTCGCTGTGTTTTGGGTCTCCTCTGAAAGGAACCTGTGTGAGAGGGGCGAAAAAGGGTCAGCTGTGAAACTAGGAGTTTTTTTGCCAGTCTTGTTTGAACTTTGACCCCTGGCTCTTACTTCTCAGCAGTGAGAACGGAGATACAATAGGACCCATGCGCCAGCTACAAAACTGTCGCTGCAGGAGTCCATGTGGAGCTGTTGTTCAGGCTCAGAGTTGCGTTCACAGCACTAAAGACCTCAGCCGTCTAGAGTCATTTCAGTCTGTCTAATTTGCTTTGTATAACTTCTTGGTCTAAGGCAAACTGAACGGTTCTTCTTGATTTTATCAGTACGTTTTATTAGTACGTTTCTTCTGTGTTTGGGTAGAAATTGCTAACCCTAATGATTCTTAAATGTAATATTTTTATGTACAAGTGTAGAGTCATATAGATATTTGAAAAGTCTCTTCAGGTTTGCAAGAGAACTGCCACAGTTGAACAGCTTTAATACATGTTCAGATATTTAAAATTGCATAACAAAACAGCTGTAGTGTTTTATGGTGACATTTTTCATTATCAGTTAAGCTTAACTAGTGAACACAGCATCAGTGTTATGGATTTAAACATAAATGGCATGTATATGTCAGAAGAAAATGAAATAGTAATATAGATTTTAATATTAACAAAATAATTTTATACATGTAATGGAGTAGAATAAAATAAAATGCGCTACCAGTCAAAAGTTTTTGAATAGGAAGTTTTTTACGTTTTTAAAGAATTCTCTTCTGCTCACCAAGCCTGCATTTATTTGATTCAGAATATTGCAAACACAGTACAATTTTGAAATATTATTACTGTTTAAAATAACTGTTTTCTATTTGAATATATTCTAAAATGCAGTTTATTCCTGTGATTTCAAAGCTGAATTTTCACCATCATTACTCCAGTCACATGATCCTTTAGAAATCATTGTAATATTCTGATTTGCTCAAAAAACATTTATTATTATTATGTTGAAAACAGCTGAGCAGAATTCTTTCAAGTTTCTTTGATGAACAGAAAGTTCAGAAGAACAGCATTTATAACATTATAAATGTCTTTATCAGCACTTTTAATCAATTTAAAGCATCCTTGATAAATAAAATAATTAATTTCTATAATTTCTACTGATTCCAAGCTTTTGAATGGTATTGTGTGTAATGTTACAAAAGATTTATATTTCAGATATCAGCTGAATAATCCTGAAAAAAAAAGTACTAAACTGTTTTAAATACTGAAAATAAATAAATAAATAAATTTGGCAGTCATTTAATAAATGTTTTTTTGAACAGCAAATCAACATATTAGAATGATTTCTGAAGACTTGAGTAATGATGCTGAAAATGTAGCTTTAATCACAAGATTAAATTACATTTTAAAATATATTTCAATAGAAAACATTTTAAATAGTAAAAATATTTAACATTTCTATTTTATTTATTTTTATGTATTTTTTTCTGTACTTTGGATCAAATAAATGCAGTCTTGGTGAGCAGAAGAGACTTCTTAAAAAAAAAAAATCTTACTGTTCAAACACTTTTGACTGGTAGTGTATATGTAATTGATTGAATATGTTGTATGTACATGTAAGATAAAATCATTCAACGCATTCCATAAATTAAATATTAAGAACCAAAAGAGAATTCATAAACACTGTAAAAAAAAATGCCCTGGCAGAAAATTACCAGTACATTTTTTGTTAATAAATCACAACACAACACAATGTGTAATTTAAAATACAAAAAAATAAAAAAATAAAAACTTGCACATATCTATGTTATGCATATGTAATACACTTTACGTTTTAGAAGATGTCCATACATTGATGTTTATACACATTTTTTACACATTTTACTATAGAACATGCACAAATATTTACAAATTACAGGTCACATTCATGTTGGAGGAACTTTATACTCATTCCCTTCACATGGTGCATCAGATAAACTGTTGACCATAGTACTAATCATTTAAATTTACTTACAAAATTAAATGAATCTGTTTAGATAAATGTGTAGTCAGCTGAAAAAATGTCCTGGATTTTTTATGTTTTCATGCACTGCAGACCCTCAAACCCTCAAACCAAAAAAAAAAAGAAAAAGGAAAAAAGTATTTTTGAACTTTTTCACTAGTACATGTGTTATATGATATAGACTAGACTGACGATTTTGTTTAATTTACGTCATATAGCATATTCAATAACTCCCAAAGTTCAACAAGGCTGAGAGCTTCTCTAGTCTTGATCACTAACCCTCGAGTTGATCCACAGTGTTTTCCTTTTCTATTCAAATTTCTTATTTAACTTGCCTCGGGCAGCTGGTTTCAAACACTGGACAAAACAAAGAGCTTCACAATTAGAGAGAATGGCAAATTGATAAAAAGACATAAATTCGATGAGCTCAGAAATGCCTACTTGGCTTCGACAAAATCTGTCTGAAAACATTGTTGCGTGTTGGACAAGCAGCTGTTGCAGATGCATGAGCACTTTGAAGCCTGACAGTGAATGAAGAGAGTCATCTCCCTTTTCCTGCTGTTCTCTTGCTCATTCTGTGTCTCTGTCACGCTTTGTGTGGGCAAACGGACAGTGTGCAAAGTTACACCTTCTGTCTTGCCGCGCGTGGCTTGTAGCATTGTCTTTTCTTTTGTGAGGAAGGCAAATCAATGACTGAAGCGTTGGTGGGCAATTTGAACTGCACTTTTCAAGGACTTGCCCTCTGTCTGCTGGCTTGTAAAGTCAGTCACATGCATTGTTTCACTATTGTTGGGCCCTCAGGGTGAGTTAACTGTCGGTCAACAGAAACAATAGTTTGGAGAACAAGACCATATGATTCATGTGTCTCTTCAAGATGCTGATTTTCTAAGGAATATCCTTTCATTATCTTTTAACTGTCAGAGAATCTAAAAAAATGGTTTTGGGTTTACACAATTAGCCAAAAGTTTGAAATAATGACCTTTTTATGTTTTTTGAAGTCTTGCAAGGCTACGTTTATTTAATCAAAAATACATTAATATTGTGAAACAAATACATTTTTATGGCATTTTTTACTCTTTAGTGTCACATGAAAAAATCACTGTAATATGTTTTAAACATTCAAAAATATTTGAATTTAAAGTTTTAATTAGGGCTGTCAGTCGATATTTTTTTTTTTAAATCTAATTAATCTCAAACTAAATTTGGCTGTGAAAATACCCACAAAAGATTATTCAAAACTTTTATTGTGTTAACTGAGAAAGTAGTAAGTAGACATTGCAAATAGTAGCTTTAGAAAGAAATATTTGATATTTTTGAGTGAGCATAAAATGTATTACACAAAAACATTTAGGCTGCAACAGCGTAAACTATGGAACATAAAAGAAGATAATTTGAGAAACATCTCAGTATTTTTTTGGTCATACAATGAAAGTCAAAACAGTTTTGTTACCAACAGAAACAACATGAGGGTAAGTAAATGATGACAGAACTAAATTTTCATTGGTGGAGGTAAATGTCTTTATGAGTCATTCATTTGGTTCATCAAAAATGACTTATTCATTCTCTTTATGAATGGGCCTTTGAATCATTGATTCACACAATTCATTCAAAATGCAAATTTATTCAAAAACTAAACACCACTGTGTTGTTCAGAACTGCGCAACAATTCTGCTATGGCTTCAAAGGTAATATGTTCTCTGCAAAATTGAGCAAAAACACATAATATTGTGTTTAAAATATAACACAATATCAACTTACTATTTACTGAACTGTTGTATAAAATCACATTTAACCTCATGATAGATCGGGACAAAATCAGCATTAGTGTCATATTGCTCTTGCTGCCCATATGATATGATGAAAAAAAAATTCTAAATGCTAAAATTGTGTTTATTTTCTTTTCATACATATATATCACAGATTATTTCAGCCCCATTCCCAAATGCCCAGTGCTGTTCCTAGATTGGTTTGAATGCATCAAAGTGCTAATGCATGGCTGATTAGCCACAAACAAATGTGGTGCCCTGTGGTCCATATCCGAAAGTGATTATTCATGTAATTCATAGATTCAGTCAGTGTTTTATAGTAAGAAAGACTGGCACTGGTCCTAAACTGTGGTTAGTGATAAAGCATGCTGATTAATGGCGGTATTTTATTCAAATCTACTCGTGCAGGTTTATTGAAGCTTGTGTCAATAAGTACTTGTGCATCTAGATTATTTGTGACTGCTATTGACTCGCCCTGTGTAATTTGTCCACTTTGATTCCAGTTTGTGGCTCAGTAATGCTTAGCAGAAAGCTTAGTGCTTAGCAGGTGCTTAGTCCAGACATAAGAAAAACATCTAGAAACCTTCCCCCAAGCGCCACGGCATTCCCCGTCGTCTCTGGGACAAGGAGAGACATCTCCAGAGCTTTGTCGCCACGTGCCCTCGGTAAGAAATCCGTCAAGGAACAGCTTTCATGGGAGTTGCGCCTTTGCCAGATCAATAAATCCGTGGAGCACTTCCCAAGATGGATGACACAGTCCCCTCTTGTTAGCGAGACTCCGTCATCCAGCCGTGATCCGGAATTACCTGGATCACAGAGCAAGATCCTTAGGGACTCTGATTGGACTCCATCACATAGCAGTCGTTTAAGGCTTCTAATGAATGTTAGTGTTGACAATGATAGATCTAAACAACTCTGATTTAAGCAATGTATATGATTTGCACATGGGGGGCTGGAAGTAGTGAGGTCATATTTGGAACATTGCAGGTTAATGATTAAACCCCTGAACAGTGTCTTTAATAATCACTTCATAGATAAATATTTTGATCGAAATATGCCTTTTCTGTGTTACTTAAAGCTGCCGTCTGTAAGTTTTGCCTCTGTCGCCATCTCTGTTTGAAACCTGCAATTGCAATTATTTGTGGAATTGTATATCGGCACGGCTCCTCAGCGCGGATGAATCTAATGTTTTGAGGTGTATGTGTGGGCCGCCAGTCAACGCACCAGCGTGGATATTCACTGTACTTTGGAATTACTATACCGCGTCTTAAAAGTATGTCCAAAATAAGAAGTTTCACCGGAAACTCATCTAAACAAGTAAAAAAAAGTATTTCAATAAACTGCACTACCAATGGAGACTAAACCTGATGATTGCAAAGTTAGTTCCAGTCACATTAAACCATGATTATTATTTTATTATTTCATTATTACTATTACATAGTGTCTATTTACACCAAGTGCAAATAGCCCGCCTTGTTGGCAGAGGCTATTTATACTAACTCCGCCCACCAAGGTGTGATTGGGCTGGTCAACTTTACACAAGATGACTATCAATAACCAGCTCCAGTGGCATAGATGGCAAAGCGTGACTCGTAGTCTTTTTGATGCAATCGACCTGGATTTGAATCCACCTTTTGCCGAATGTTTTTTTCTCCCTTTTCAAATTTCATATCACATCGGAAAAACATTTATTTTCAATACAAATGAAGGAAATACTCAAAAAAGTTAAAAAAAAAAAAAAAATAATAAAAAAAAAATCAGTTAGGGTAGGTGTAGGGAGGGCTTTATTGTCCCAATAGGGTGGCATCTATTTAATAGTTTGAATTAAAATTATAATTTACATTCAATATGTTACTGCTGCATACTGTTTTATAACAGTACTACAATAATGAGGTGCAGATAATTGTCACTATTTGCTATAAGTAGTATAAAGTGTAAATAGAATCTATAGCTAGTTGCACTTAGTGTAAATAGCATATTGCCAAAAATACTGCTGTTTTCACCATCGCTATTTGAACACATAGTTTAAATAGCCTCTATCGCTTTTTACACTTAGTCACTGTCTTATTATTGTTATACATTGTTCTCAAATTGTAATGTTAACATCATTAACATTGTGTGACTATGTGTATTTAGTGTATTAGCGTTATCTGTAGATTTAAATTTCTGTACAGTCTAATCTCTAATTGTCATATCATTTGAATGTCATCGAAAGACACTGTTCTTTTTAACCTAAAAGAATAATAAAAAACTCCCTTAGAACTTGTTTTAAAATTATGTTTAATTATTTCAGCTGCTGTAAGAAGATGCTACGATTGATCCACTACCTGCAGCATCCACATAGGCAATATAGCCTACTAGCATGGATTCCTTCTTTAATTATACAGACGTGACGTAATGACACAAAGACGAACGGTGGCAAACTCGGAAATTGACCCGAACCACTCAAATTAGAAAACATTATTACAAGCGTTGTGAATCGAACTAAGGTATAGTTTTAAATACTGATTATGTACTTGCCCAATAATTAATTTTGGGTAGCCTATTTTTAACCAAAAAAACGTATGTAATGCAGCTTTAAAAATAAATGCCCTTTTGCAGTGGTGTTCATACATTAATGCAATGGCATTCATACTTTTTAATAAGTGTGTCCAAATTTTCCAAATATTGTAGTTTTTATTATATTATGTATTTATTATTATGTTATTTTATTTGCTTGCTTGCTGTTTTTTTAATTAATTGAAAAGTTACTAAATAATAATAAAAATAATAAAAAAAATAATAATAATAATGTTTGATTTCTAGTCTAGCTAAAGAAAACTTCTGTGTAGGTATATTATACATATGTGACCCTGCACCCTGGTCTTAAGTAGCACGGGTATATTTGTAGCAATGGCCAAAATACATTGTATCGGTCAACCTACTTTAACCGTACAGCTGGACAATTTTAAAGGCAATTTTCTCAGTATTTTTTATTTTTTATTTTTGGCATTCTCAGATTCCAGATTTTCAAATAGTTGTATCTCGGCCAAATATTGTCCTAACAAACCATACATCAGAGGTGATATCTAAATCGCAATTAAAGAAAAAAAAAGCCCCTTATGACTGATTTTTGTGGTCCAGAGTCACATATAGCCTAAATATCATGCTTGTTCATAGTATCATATGCATTGCATGAACATGAATTTTGTATTGAGTTTTTTAATTGTATATTTTATTTATATGAAAAAAAGGATACAAAATAACAAAAATAAGATAAAATTATATATATTATTATATTATTATAGCTGAAAGAAAATGCATTTAGATTTGTGCAGTTACACTTATAGATTTCATGTTAGTTCAAAGCATCATGCATTGCATGAACAAGACATTGCATTCAGCGTCGTTCCATATTTTTAACAAATGCCTAATAATAGGCCAGTGACAGATTTTAAATGGGAGTTATCATCTCATTGTTGTGCCTCACTGGAAAAAAAAATAGCATGCCAGGTTTTCATTGTCATTTCCATCACAGCAGGTGTGGAATATAGACTGGGATCAGGGTGGCATGTTTAGGCCCTGAAGCCAGTCAATCCCTATAAGTGCAACAACAGCGTGAGAGCTGCTGGTTAATATGGTCTCGCCAACTTAAGTGGGACAATGCCAGTAACCCAAGTTGATAAAAAATTGAGATTAACCCTGCAGAGGCACAAAAAGAGGAACTGCAACCACAAACCAGTGATTCCCGAGAACACCCTGACAGTTCAATAATAGTTTTCATGCAAATATGTTGGCCACTAACGGTTTTTGGGTTATAATTTACTTTGTCATAGTTTGTTGAGGTGTAGCATATCTGATCTGATGAATTTTCAATTCAAAGTAAATCATCTGTGGAAAGTGCTACTTAACACTCAACCATGCTGAAAACATTTATAAATGGGACTGTTTTTATATAACAATCATGCAAGTTAATAATCAAATTTAGTTTTTAATTTATTTGGTAATAGTGTAGTTGTAGTATATAGGACTGGAAATACAAGAACGGTCTGTTTTAGCCTTATTCAAGCTAGTTTATGAAATCAAAGCATATCGTTTTTTCCAAGGCTAATTTTCATTCCCAACATCTTGCATAGAAAACATCTGTGTTTAAAAACCACAAAGCACTTTCTGATGAAATCGGTTTTAACTATTTTCCTCCCTAGAAACAATGAGATTGGGAGCCACCCGTCGACAGGGTTCATTTATTGATCAACTGATGGTTGGGTAATGACACTAGTGGCTTAATAATGAGGGATTGATGGAGAGCCCTACCAAGTGTGTGTACAAAAGGAACAAAATGGGGTTAATTACGCAGCTCACGGGAGGCTGATGACTTCAATGAACGCTATACACACTAGTGAGGAGTGCAGAACAGTTTGGGGCCAATAAAACATATGTTGAGCTGCTGTCTGTCAGCTTTGTGTGGTTATCTGACACACCTTTTATTCATGCCTGTCCTTCTCTTTGCCAGCAACCGTTCCACCTCCACCCAAACTCTCTATTATTGGCATCAACAGTCTGTTTTGCTGTATTGCTGGGGGAAAAACCTTACTTATTTGAAAATGGTTGTGGTGTCTAATCTCTGTCCTTATCATTCACTTATGGCTTTGTATTAAAATGTAATACACTTAGAGTTTCAAATATTCAACTTGTTGTTGTTTTCCTTTTATCTAAAGTGGGTGTGATATTTCATTAACCAAATGAGTGACAGACTAACACAACATAATGTCAAGTAGACATTAGCTAGAACATATACTACACAACAAGCAAATACATAGTTTTTTCATGAACAGGTCAGTTTTGACATTTTGGGCTGTTTGGCTTTTCATAAAATGTTGTTTCAGACTAGTAGAACGTAAACACCCAAAGTACAATTTTAAGTAATTATTTTATCACACTTTATCTATTTGCGTCTGTTGATTTCAGTTACCATACATAGCTTTAAAAAAGCTGTTTTCTCAAAGTACGTTTTTTTCTCCTCCACTCAGCTAAAAAAAATTCTACTTCAGTAGCACTTAAATCCACAAACTTTACAGATCTATTCCCACATACTGCATTGTGAGGGTTTATTCATATATAGTTTGCCTGATTTCATACATTTTATTTCTAATGTCTTATTCTTATTCTTTTTTCCCCCTGGCTGTATTTTCTGATTTATGGAATGATAAAAAGAGAATACCAAAATCCTCTCTGTTAAAACTAATGTCAACAAAATTAAACAAGAATTTTGAACCTGGCTTTATCCAGTGTTCAGATTTCTGTTCTGGAAATGCATGCAAACTAGTGCATATTTAATTAGATAATTTCTTGTTTGCATATTTAACATAACATTTCAGAAAACTAGTTTGCAGTGTCTGCAATTTTTAATACAATCAATCAACTGGGGAACTATGGTGGTACCTGGGGCATCCTGCTTTAATTTCAGTAATGTGTAATGTTAAATTAATTAGTAACGGTAACAACAAATAGTGACTGTTTTCAAACAGGCCACACCCACTGGTCTTCCACTGATCGAAAAAAATAAAACTGATAGCCTGCTAAAAAACAACATAGTTCATCTTCACAGAGGTTTTTAGTTTAAATCAAAGAGAAAAATATCTAGTGCACTGAAAAAATAAGTATTATAGAGGTCACGTTTGGCCTTCTAACAAGACCTGGGACCTCTGGACCTGTGTGGCTGTTACTCGTCGGGCTTACTGCAGTGAGAGAGAGGTGGAAATGATTCACTCTGCTGTCTATGCAATATTTAAGGCCCTTAGCCTGGGTCCCATTAATGGAGCCCTTTCGCTGCTGTTTTCTGCCTCTCACTCAAGTTCAAAAAAAAAAACTCTCTCTGACATGAATTACATTTACATCTCTCCAGACTGGAGGAATCAGCAGCCTCTGCAGCTTCTTTGGTGAGGCAGAAAATGATTTTTACTGTTATTAATAGTGAAACTGCTCCGTTGAATGTGTATCATATGGATAATCCATTAATTCCCTTTTCGCCCATATGAAAAGCAGCGCATGGGCAAAATATTATTTCATTGTGAAAGTGTAAAGGGGTACTTATTGGTTGATTTTAAGTCACAGTTGCTGCTTATATGATTCCTGCTGGATGCAATCTGTCTGTTAATGTGTTTGGTCAAAGTATTTTAAAATAGGTGGCACTATCCACCTTATTTTGCAATGCAGAAGTAAGCTGTTTTCTGTCATTGCGTTAGAATTCTGATTCATTAGTCCCTATAAGTAAATAACTAGAGAAATAAGAGACTCCAGTTAACAGTAAACCAGTGAAATAATACAAGTTTGCAATATCAACACAGCATAACGGGTTGATATTGTAAAGCTAACTGGTAGCTTTGCACATTCATGTTAAAATGGTAAAAAAAAAAAAAAAAAACCTTAAAAATAAAAATAAAAATAAAACGTTAAAAAATAAGGTGGAAAACAATGTGGTTTAAACCTGAACTTTGCACTGAACCTTTAAGAAGAAGGAATATTTAAGGTTCAGTACAAGTTAAGCTCAACTGACAGCACTTATTGCATAATACAAATTAATTTTGACTTCAAATCTGGATTACAGTGAGATCACTGTGAAAACACCCAGTGTTTTTTTTTTTTAAATCCCTTATAATAATAATCACTTCCTTAAATCAAGCTGTTCTGCACAGACCCCTGCCACAATTGTTGATTGACAACCGTCTTACCTTAGACCCGCCCTGAGTGAGCTGTAAACTATCCGCCATTGTTTTTGACACCAGAGCAGGGGTAAAAAAGAATGTCTCTGACTGAGCAATTGAGATGTTTTGTCGTTGGATGTAATGATGAACATATCGTCATTTACTCCCGACATACGCTGCAGACGCAGTGGATTAATGTTACTTTCGTTTTTGAAGGAAATGCACCCCCCGATCCACCTAAATGCGTCTATGTTTGCAGGAATCATTCGTGATCCAGCTTCACCTACAGAAGAAGTGAGTATAAGGGTTTTTTTGTCACCCCACGGAAAAGAGGGGTAGGGTGAGCAAAGCTCATTATCATTTAAAGTGACATGCACTGAAACGGCTTGCTGTGAACAGCTGTTTTTGACAAGGTAAACGAGTGTTGTTTTACACTACCATTGAGAAATTTGAACCAATGTTATAGACATTTCATTAAGAACCTAAACAATCAAAGCACAGCTTGTGGTAAATGAGCATCTGATGACTCCTTTAAAATACTTACTGTTTCATTAGTATAGCCACAATTTGTATACAACATGTATATAAACAGTGTTTCAATGTGAAAAAATCACCTATTAAGCTTTTCTGTGCAAGTCTGTTTCCATGAAAACCATAAAAATGATGAACAGCAGCGCAAATAATACACAAGTTGCAGCAGGAGAATTAATGTAAAGTTATTATATATAAAGTAATGTAAAATTAAAGTTTCACATTTCTGCATTTAAACCTACCAAAAACTGATCGTTTTTACCTCTATTTTAAGTGCTTCATTGCACCATGATGATTGATTTTTTGTGAAAGACAAGGCATGAGGCAAAAAAAAAAATGTTTGTGGTAATCAAAATTATTCCACAAATACTGTTGATTTGAGTTTAAATTACAGTACATTAAACCTGTAATATTCTTTAAAGGAATGTCTGATTTGTCAAAGTTAGTTTTGCAGCCAGTGTGGCACAACAGGCCATAGTTTGAGCCCCATCTAGTGATATCCGAGCACTACGTACGAAAATTCATGCGTGCGTTTGTGTGGCAGCATGTCAAGCTCACGCAGCGATTCATTTTTGATGATGCTCAGTGAGTCGGCTCACTCTAGTGTCACTGTTTTGACAGGCTGTTGTGTGTGATGTGACAAGCTATATTGGCCTCCATTTTCAATTCACCAGCATCGACAAATTCACTACAGCACATGTTGATCCACTCCTTCTCAATCAGGCCTTTGGATGTCACAGTCCCGAACCGCAGAGAATAATGACATCGCAGGAGATCATTAGACCTGGGTTGACGGACAGACCATGTGATTTTCTGCCTCCAAAGTCCACAAGGCAGTGACCCCGGCACCCAACCTTGATCTTGGGGCTTCGGCCCCTTTCTTTTGAGACTGCCGAACAAGTGGCTCCTGGTGTTGTGGAAGAGTGAGACTTAAATATTTAATCTTTCCCTTTTTTCGCCCTCCCTCTGCCCTCCCCTCATATAATCCTGCGGTTCCAATGCCCTGCAGCTGTGAGTGACAGAAAGGCACATGGTGCCCTATGAAAAATGTATCTTCAGAAGCTGACACTGTATGGGAATTTTACTACAGGGACAAGGCTTGATCTTGCGATGAAATAAATATGTTTCCTCGGCTTTGTGCCGTAGCAGGATCTGCTTCGCAGGATGCCGGCACAGGTGTCGAGTCGAACTTATGTAACATCAGATACCTGCTGTGCTGGAACAAAGAGGCGCTCCATCTCCATCTGCGTCTGCAGCCATATTTAAGACAAACTGTTGTTTTGAAGCATTCGATCAGAGGCTGGGAAGTTTTCAAACTCAATTCAGTGCTTCAGGATGCACCGACGCTGCTGTTTAGAGCCGACAAAGCTGTGAGGAGTATATCTTGATAAAGGTTTTCCAAAAGAATACTTGTCATTTCAGGTCAACAACTCTATTTAACGCTCCTAGTCAGTTGAGATTGACTTTGCTGTTTATATTTGGCGTCCCAGAGTGTGGGAATAAAGTATGTACACCATCCAGAGATTCTTGGTGTGTCACAATAATTTTTTTTATTTTTTATTTATTTTTTGTATACCCTACGTCTTTGAGAATCTAAATTACTGTGTGAACATTTTTCATTGTGGGTGTGTGATAAATTATATAAATTTGCGATTTTGATCGTTCGTAAAGTGTGTTTTATTTATTTATTTATTTTTTAAATATAAAAGGAGGTTTGGGGATTCACAGACCCTAAAAAGAACATGAGTGTGACAGATGTGCTCTGACACATTAAGCTGTGGTGCTCTCTCATACTGCACAAGTTTGAATCCAGCTCTAAACATTTATCATTTTAGTTCCTCTTCTTAGTTCCTCTTTCCTGTCCTCAATAGACTACTTTGTCCATGACAGATAGGCCCAAAAATGCACAGTGGCGTCAAAGTCTGAGGCCACAGTGAAAATCTGGGATTTAAAAATTAATTTAAAATCTACAGAGCTTTTTAAGATTTTGAAGACTGTAGAAAAATATTTATAGGTCACTAATTAAACATTAAATAAAAAGTTAATTTAGTAATTAAAAGTTAATTGCACAGCTCTTTGGATCGTTCTCAAATCATGCTGGGGAATATGATCATCAGGTTTCAGGCAAACTTGCAGAGTTCCTGCAGGAAGCCAACCACATACTACTAGGGTAATTCTGAAATTAATTTTATTTATTAAAGCACTATTACACTCAAAATCATATGCTGCTAATATAATTTGTATACTGACTTGTATAGGAATAAAATGTATAAATATTATTTAAAAAATCAAAGATTGATTTGCACTTGCAACAGAACATCAACTCATGTGCGCACCTGTTTGTGTGCTGTGAGCTGCGAGCTGCAGAGGTCTGTGAGTGTCTCAGAGGTGCTCTAAAAAGAGGGGTGGAGGAAGATGGAGAATGAACGAGTGCTCTAATGGATTTCCACTAATGGTGCCGGAGCGATTAGAGCAGGAAAGACTCTGGACTTCCAGCCCTTATGAACCCTCACTGACTCTGTGCCATGCAGCTAGAGCACGGAATGAATTACAGCGCATGCTCGCATTTACCTTTAACTATTTTTAAACATACAAAAGTTTTAAACGTAGGCCCTGTTAGAAGAGAGATTAGTGCGGTAGTGCTTATCTGAAAATGCATATTAATTCATATGACACTAATTTAGACGGCCTACCTAATTATGGCATGATTCAAGGCAAAGCAGTAGTGTGACGCATTGTTTGTTTATATGCGTGTGTGTTTGTGTACGTGCGTGTGGTGGTGGTGGTGGTGGTGGTGGTGGTGGTGGTGGGGGGGGGGGGGTCTTCGTTACGCAGCTTGGCATAATGTTGACAATCTGTAATGTGATGCAGAGTATCTCAGTGGGACTGCTTGAGTGATCTTAATGAAGAGAACATCAGGTGCTAATTAGCCCACATTAAATGTCACTAATATAAAAATGGCTGTTTGCCAAGTGGGTCTTTGACAAACAAGAGGCAACTTTCTGATGTCGAGCCAGCTACTGAATTCTGGTCAACCACTGCCACCTGGAGACGATATGCTGGTAATGCAACAAAGCGGCTGTTGAATAGAAATTGCCGCTCAAAAGTTCAGTAAGGTTCATGAAGGACGCATTAAATTGATCAAAGGTGACAGAAAAAAAAGCATTTATAATGTTACAAAATATTTGTTTTAATAACTGTTGTTCTTCTGAACACTGTATATTCATCAAATAATTCTGGAAAAGGGGTTTCAAAGTTTCCAAAGAAATATTAAGCTGCACAGCTGTTTAGCATTAATATAATAATAGCTAATACATATTTCTTGAACACCAAATCAGAAAATTAGAATGATTTTTGAAGAATTGTGTGTCACCCAAGTCTGAAGTAATGGCTGTTGAAAATTCTGATGTCACATGAATAAATTACTTACATATTAAATTAGAAAACAGTTATTTCAAATTATAATATATCACAATATTGCTGTTTTACTGTATTTCTTATCAAATTAATGCAGTCTGGTGAGCACTTTTTTAGACATTAAGTAACAATGAATAATAATATAATTATTTATTACAATTATTCTAAATTAAATGCTGAAAAAATATTGTTAGTTAATGACATCCAATGAATTAACAAATGTTAATGAATTAAACCTTAAATTAAAGTCATATTTGTACATAAATCTATGCATTTTTACATTACAGAAAATGATATCTTTGTTTGTTTTGTGACATACGTGAAGTAACATGGACCCTTATGTTATAGTAAACTATAGCAGAGTGCACTTAATTATATAATAATATAGCAAATATCATTTTTATTTTTCCATTTGCTCCAGCAGCTAAATGAAAACCCCTCTTATTGCACTTCCAAAACTTTGCAAAAAAGGAAAAAATGTGAGATTTGCAGTCACTCCCTCAAAAACTGTAATGAAATAATAAAGTTAGTCATTGTGGGAATCCGTCATCACAAATCAGTCTGTGAAAAGCATCCATTAATGTCGTGGGTGTTTACTAAGGTGTTAACCATATTGCTGTATGGTTGCTAATGGTTTTCTGGTGGTTGCTCATCAGTTCAAGTCAAAAGGGCTCACCACAAAGTCTTTATGCTATTATGGTTACCAATTATGACTCATGTCACTTCTTCAATGGAAATATATGGAATTTTCTTTAACCTGGACAAGGGTTTGTTCAAAAATATGACCAATAATAGTTTAACCTCTAATAACACTTTCTAATTGTTCAGTTATTATTTCCTTTGTCCTGGTTGATTAATATTGTATTTATTATGACGTCCTTGTGTTTAATATTATAATATTATAGTAAATTATTCTTACTGATTCACACTGAACCAAGTTTATCTTGTTCTTAATTTTTCAGTCTTAGCCGTAAAACAAAATCTCTTCTATTTCCGCAGACAGTGATATCAGATGACGGGCTTCCTCATCTGTCCAGACCCCCTGCTCTTTTTACCTGAACCCCATGGGGGGTTGAATATGAAGAGGGGAGGGCGAAGGGTGTCCAGAGCGGGAGGAGGTAGGTCATTGGATCTTTAGATAATCAGTGTGGGCTAATGACCCCTCCAGAGAGAATGTGTCTAATCCATTGAGCCTTAGGGAGCACTTCTCCCTACCCCCTCATCTCAGACAACACTGCTGAATACTGAATCCAAAGTATGTGCGCATGTGTGTCCTGGAGTGGGGGTGTTTACATTTAAAATCTATCACCGTGTCTACACTGCAAGAGAGCAACGTGACAACGCTGAAGTGCGAACATTATTAATTAAACTGTACTTTGCAAGCGATGAGATTACTGAAAAAACAATGTTTAAAACAATTTTTATAATCAACATTATAAGCAACTTAGAGTTGTTAGGATATTTTAAAAAGACAAATTGTTGCTTTACTCCAGGTGAAAGTGTACCTTTATAGTTCATGTAAACAAACTTATTTACAGACTTTCTGAGAGCTGCTTTAAGATTTATTACAAATTTGATCATCATGAAATTTAATCATAGAACCCAAATGACATAAACCTGGTTCATATCAGATTTACTGAACAGAAAATGTTTGCGTCTGTCAGTGCATGTGTGACTTACAACAACTTTTTACATTCATGGAAGTCTATTGCAAAAGACTATATTGCTAAATATATTTATAGTGCATTTTTTTCTCTGAATTTTAAAACATTATGTCTATGAAATAATTTACTCAATTACCTCAGCTTTCAGATGGACACAAGTCAGTTTTACAGATATTTTCCACTAATTTTCAACGAAATGTTTAAACTTATGAATAAAGTAATTAATTTAGATTTACACACGTTAAATGCCACATAAAAGCAAAAACTGTGGGTAATTTAGCATGTCAGAATCACAATCACTTTATATTACCATTTACATTTGCAGGTAGTAGGAATTTGGGTCCCATGTTATTAAGTGGCCTACATTTAAAGTAATCATTTGATGAATAAAAAAAAATACTTACTGTGTACATACATGTTTTTATATTGTACTTGTATTTTTGCATGTAATTACATCTGTAATTAATTTTTCTAATTGCATTTATAGTTACACTGTTGACCCATCCCTTACACCTTAACCCACCCTTAAACCTACCCGTACCACCAAATCTGTGCCTTACCTGCATCCCTCCTCAGAAGCAGCAAAAGTGTTTTGCAACCAGCACGTTCTCACTCCCAACTCATCACATATTGACGCTTGGTCAGGACCCTTTGGCGTAATTTTTTGGCGCACAGGGTGCCCCTTTAGCATAATTTTTCGACGTGCAGGGTCCTTCAGTAGTTTACATAAGAAACCCTTGGCATCAATGCGCTGACGCCAAAGGCACTGGGAATTTTATCGTCATGATCAAATCATATATTGGGTAATAATATTGCCATTATTGCATATAAGTTGGGGTGTGATTTTTAAGTGTAAACAGTCACAAGTTTTATTTACATTTCTTTATTTACACATTTACGAGCACATAACCCAACCCCTGCCCCCAAACCTACCTTTTGTCAATAAAACACAAGATATAACTGGCAGATGCAGCTACAGTCATAATTTATTCAAAAAGTATTAGTATTCCAAGTCTTCCGAGGCAAAACCGTCCGCCATAAAACTCAGTCTGTTTGTGCGTAAATAAATTTAAAAAATGCCGCCCGCCAGAAGCAGCGTTACGTCAGCCTTGGTTGTGAAATGCCAGGCTCTTGTGTGTCTCGTGACCAATTACGTCATGCTAATGTTCATTTTCAGCAATTATACCTTATGTTTTACTCTCTTCTTCGCATGAAGATATCTTATGATTTCAGAAGACATGGAATGCAACACGACTCGTTTGTAATGCTTTTACACTGCTTGTTTATGCTCAGTTTCTGCAATAAATACCTGTGACTGTACTAATATTTGCCTGTTACGTGTTTTATATTATTCAGTGGGTTGGTTTAGGGTAGGGGTGGGGTTAGGTGCTCCAGTGAAAGTAGAAATGTATATAAAATTATTTATATTTTTTACAAATGAATGCAAACCATTAAATTAAGGCAAAAAGTGACGCTGAAGGGGTACCTTGAGCGTCAAAAAGCGGTCCTGACCAAGCATCAATATGTGACGAGCTAGGAGTGAGAACGTGTTGTTGCAATACAATATTGAAACAAAAGCACATTGTACTTCTTTTTTTAATGTAAGTAGTAGTTAAGGCCACCTAATACAAAGTGGACCTGGACTTTGTCTTAGTGATTGCTACACAATATATTCAGTATACACATCTCAGGCAGCACAACACAAATGCAGTTTTCTTCTTGTATAATAAGATGGCTAATGGCCAAAATAAGATTCGAAGTAGACCAGACTTGATGCTAGTAGTCTAAAAGTCTGGCTATGTGAGAGTAATAGCCATTTTATAGATTACACATGCTAACTTGTTCTTCACCTCAGACTGACAGCATGGCTTCACACGAAGATATATTAAAAGAGACAGCAGATTTTTCTAAATTAGCTGACTAACACACTGGAACACTAGCTAATCAATACTCAAGTGTCCGTCAATAGCACATTGTTCAGAAAACTTAACCTGCTATAGAGTCCAAATTAGTACATTTTTCTTCATGTTTCTGAGATCTGTTTATCTTATCAATCTCTCACTCTGTCTGTCTTTCCATTCATCATTGCTCTTTGTCTGGATCATAGATCCAGTGCTGGGTCAAAGTCCTTTCTCCAAACTTCCTTATTCTTACCTTTAGTAATTTATTACTTATCCAGATATGAATTGTTCCTCATAGAGGAATAAATTACAAGTTTTATAATTGTGAGTTATGTTTTGTCATTACTAAACTACTGTCTTTTGTCATGTGAAATGACTTCTTTGTGTGTGTGTGTGTGTGTGTGTGGGTGGGTGGATTACAAGAAATCAAGAAATTGTAATTTCAAAACAATATTGACAAAATATTGCATATTTTTGCCCACATCTTGCTTAGGGGGTCTTTAAGACCTGAAAGTATTAAGTGTAAAACTTGCTCAAAATGTATGTGTGAAACCTGTTTTGATATACAAACAAATAAAAAAGGCACTCCTTAAATCACTGAAAAATGTGAAGTTCTTGCAAAAGCCCAGCAAAGTTATTGAGGAAGTGAATGGTTTACTTTGATGACGTCAATATCTGTACAACATTTGATCGGAACTGTGACATTTTATCTGATTGAGTCACGCAGGACTTGCAGTTAGTGTTTAAAGTGTGTCTTCTGTGGAACTTCAGCATGACGTGTTAAACAATGTCATCATTTTATGTTAGCTTTGGCACAGATCTTAATGTTGCGTGTCAGTTGATTTTGAATTTATGATACAGATATTTTGTTTTAGCATACAATAGGCCGGTCATACGCAAATACCTGTACATTTTCTCTGCTGTACAGCAGAGGGTAGTGTTAGCCTTGAAGAGCAACACTTTGGACAGTGCAAAGAAATACATGAATCTAAAATGTACAATATATATTATAATAACTAGATATGAATAGTATGACACATGATATTATGTCCTAATAATGGCTTACTACAAACTCAACGAATACACTGTACTTTCCAATTGCTACTACATACTTTTAGGGGTAAGTACGGCAGTTGATATGCAAACAGAATCTTAATATTAGGTATAATTTATACATTTAAATGAGCATTTAAGTCTAGTTGGAAAAACCTATTTATGTGATTAATGTTTATTATAATATGAAATTTTCTACAAAACGTCACATTAGGGTTACTGGGGGACTGTAAATAAAAAATAAACTAATTAAAAACCCCAGATCAGCATATTAGAATAATTTCTAAACAAACTGAGGAAATGGTCGATGAAAATTCAGTTTTGCCATCACAGAAATAATGTCATCCAAAAATAATGTCTGTTCATCTCCACTCTCATGTCATGTCTAAAAAATATTTAACTAAAAAAATGTACATAACAAAATGTTTATGTTTAAGTTTTTGTTTTTTGTTTTTTATGTGTGCATAGATAGATACAGTTGAGGTCAAAACAAACACCTTGCAGAATCTGCAAAATGTTAATTATTTTTAACAAAATAAGAGGGATCACACAATTTTTTTTTTCTTTAAGTACTGACCTGAATCAGATATTTCACACAAAAGATGTTTACATGTAGTACACAAGAGAAAATAATAGTTACATTTATAAAAATGACCCTGTTCAAAAGTTTACATACACTTGATTCATAATATTGTTGTGACCTAAATGATCCACAGCTTTTTTTTTTTTTTTTTTATTAATAGTTGTTCATGAGCCCCTTGTTTGTCCTGAACAGGTAAACTGCCCGCTGTTCTTCAGAAAAATCCTTCAGGTCCCACAAATTCTTTGGTTTTTCAGCATTTTTGTGTATTTGTACCCTTTCCAACAGTGGCTATATGACTTTGAGATCTATCTTTTCACACTGTGGACAACTGAGGGATTCATATGCAACTATTACAGAAGATTTAAACGCTCACTGATGCTCCAGAAGGATACACAATGCATTAAGAGTAGGGGGTGAAAACTTTTTGAATTCAAAGATCAGAGTAAATTTGACTTTTTGTGTCATCTGGGAAACATGTAAGATTGTAACAACTACAATTTTCTCTTGTGAATTATATGTAAGCATATTTTATGGGAAATATCATATTATATCATCAGTACTAAATAAAAAAATAACATGCATTTTGTATGATTTTGCTAAAATAATTAACATTTTGCAGATTCTGCAAGGTGTATACACTCTTTTGACCTCAACTATAGATTTGTATAACTAAAATAATTCAACAACAACTACATACTTTTAAAAATGCATCTGACAGAATGCATTGACGTCAAATCTGAGCACTCATATCAGCACTTCTACCAAAACATTATCAAACAAAGGAAAGACATCGTGTTTTCAGATCTGAAGGTTCACTGATGTTATTCACTGTTTTTCCACTACGCAAGAAGACAAGCTGTCCCAGCGCTCATGGGTCTGAACAATGAAAGAATTCATTCAGGACACTGGGTAAACAGTTTAAATCACAAACCAGCAACTTTAAGCTTCTCTGCTGGTCAGACAGGAAAATGTGCCTATTTTGAATTGGATTAACAGTGTCTTTATCCTCATAGTTGACTTTGATAGACAGTGATGCTCATTATCTGCTTGAGTTTGGTTGCTGATACTTGGCTTGGCTTTGGGATGGAGATTTTTCTAAACTATAATTTAAGTATTGATATAAAAAACAACATTGATAAACAACACAAGTCCAGCCAGTTTTGTTAGACCAGTCAACCATTATAATTATCATTGCGTCTGCTAAATGATTACATGTAAATGTAAATATAAACCACTGACTTGGGCAGATTTGTTACATGTCTTTGCAGGTCCTTGTCACTATAAAATGCAGTCCTTTATTATCTAGTGTAGGAGTCATTTTTATATTATTGGGCGTTATCAACTTTCACTAATCCAAATGCTGTGCATTTTTGTACAATGAAACTGTTTTCTCAAAGCGGTTGTTTGGAAGGTGTGTCTCTAATTTTTTACTTGTTATTGTACTTTACATTGTGTACCTGAATGGATGCAGCATTTTTGTAGATGGGTACAACCCAAGGGTGTAGTAATCTTGGACATGGAGTTCAGATTCAGTAGTTTTGACATATGAGGTCATGCAAACATGTCAACTGATCCCACAGTTTGGATTGTGAAAGCAAATAATAACATTTTATATGTGTAATATGAAATATTTACATTTAAGTTTTTTCGTTCTTTTTTTAGATATATTTTAGTAACACTATCCATTGCGATACATTTCTTAGACTTATTTTATATTATATAGATTATATAAATGTTTTTATATTATATAGAAGTATTTGTTATACTGAAAACTGTAGATAATGGATTATAATTTTATAGTTACATGAATATTTAATTCACATCAGAGATATTGAAAAGTTAACAGTAAACAGTAATTCATAAAATTATGAATCTTAAATTAACATAAAATTATAAAATAAAAACTACTAAATCAATAAAACTTGAAGTTCATTAGTTAAGTTTACAATAGATAATTACTTTAGATAACATAAACTAAGAACGAACTATATGTCTACAGCATTTATTAATCTTAGTTAATGTTAATTTCAGCATTTACTAATGCATTATTAAAATCAAAAATTGTGCTTGTTAACATTAGTTAATGCTCTGTGAATTAACATGAATTAACAATGAATGACTGTATTTTCATTATCTAGCATTAACAAGGCTTAATAAATGCAGTAATAAATGTATTGTTCATTGTTTATTAATCTTAGTTAATACATTAACATTAACTAATGGAACTTTATTGTAAAGTGTTACCAAATATGGTTTAGATTAGATTAGATTAGATTAGTTTAGTTTAGTAAAATCATGTTTCCATATACATTATGAGTATGTTCTGAGTATTAATAGTACTGTTTTTTCTTTCCTGTGTAATAACTTGAATAGTTTTGACAACACATCACATACTGCGTGATTCACTTTGGCAAAAGCATTTTCTATATCATCACATGGTCCCAGTGCTTTAAAAAAAAAAAAAAAATCAGTCTATTGTATAGCAATAATATTGTATTGCTCAATTTGACAGATTTACGACACAGCTGATTCCTTGCTGTTTCATAGTTACAAAGAAAAATAAAAGAACTGTGACCTTACACTGTAAAAAGTATAATAAAAAAGTCAAAAACTTATTTTTATGACTTAACGTAATATAAAAACGTTGTCATGACTTACTGTTTTTTTTTGTTTGTTTTTTTGTTTTTTTAAAGTAAAGCTTTGAGGTTAACCAAGTATGTTTTAATGCATACTTTCATATTTTAACAAAATCTAGTTTAAAATCAAACTATAATTGGTGTCGTCTGCTAAAAAAAATATAGAAATAGAGAAAACAATAGAGAATCTATAATAGAATGACTGACTAGTACTTTGTTATTTTATGGAAAAGAAAATAAAAATTATGTGTGTGAGAGTGTCAGCGCTGTCTTAGACATTGACGTTGTATTTATCCGCTCCATCTTCACTACGCATCCACCTCGGGGAAAGGCCTGTGAATGCACTGCGCTGTGAGAACAGGCATTATCGATGTGTTTTCACATGAACGATGTAATACTCTGTCTGTGTGTCTGTGTCTAGTCCATCTACACCTGTCACTGATGGAGCTTATGGCATAAAAGTATCAGCGTTACATGCCTGGACAACACAGCGATAACCCGAAAGTGTGTGAATGCGTGCGTGGGTCAGGTTTGGATGAAAACTTAATTCATGGTCTAAGTAATGTAAATAAAAATCTACAAATGTGAAGTCTTGGTTTAGACGTAGGTAGGATTGAGTTCGCGTACAGCAAATATTAATATAAAATAACGAATGAAAGAAAAAAAAGAAAAGACAGTTTACTTTATTGGCTATTGTGCACATGATCATTTTAGCAGTATACACAGAACAATGGATCCACAGCGTTCAGCGCAGCTCATCTTTCTCTTAAGTCGGCTCTATGATTTCCATGTTGGCTCTGCGTCAACAGCAGCCGTCAGTAGCTCATGTTAATCTTGTCATCCCCTTTGCACAAAGACGCCTTAGTCTTCTTCACTGACAGCTGCTGTCTCACAGGGAGGGTGACCTAACCAAAACACACCCTGAAATATCATGCTAAGGATGTTATCTTTGCCCAGATATTCACCTTAGACCTTTGCGGTTAAACCCAAGGTGGACATAAACGCATGAAAACATATGCAAAGCACAGTATACTAGACATCAACAACAAAACAGATTTCTACAATGGAGGATGTAGATGCCTTTCAAAATAAGCATTTCTATTATGCATGTATGTATGTATGCATTCATTTATTTATTAGGAGCCACAACGTTGTTAACATATTTGCAATGTTCTACATTCTTTTTTTCTGAAACCCTAATTAAAACTTAATACATTTACTAATGTTTCTTATATTGGTAACACTTTATAACGTGTCATTTGTTAACATTAGTTAATGTACTAACTAACATGAACGAACAATGAACAATACATTTATTACACTATTTATTAATCTTTAATGTCAGTTAATAAAAATAGTCTTTCATTGTTAGTTCATGTTATCTCACAGTGCATTAACTAATGTTAACAAACACAACTTGTGATTTTAATAATGCATTATTAAATGCTAACATTAACAAAGATTAATAAATGCTGTAGAATTAGTAGTTATTAGTAGTTAACTAATGTTGAACTTTATTATGAAGTGTTTTTTTTTTCATAACCAGAAACTAATGCTCCCAAATCATTCCAGAAACCAAAATTGTTAGCTTTCAGACAAAATCATTTTTTCATTTCAGTTATTTACAGAGATCTCTCACCCTACAACTGAATGTTTTTATGTTGCAGATTATAGATTTTAGATTTTCTGTTGGTGTTTTTGTTGACATATTATGGACTGAATATAAAAAGGTAACATTTTAGAATAGGGACCAGTTCTCACTATTAACTAGTTGCTTATTAACATGCCTGATATTAACATATTGACTGTTTCGTAGTACTTATAAAGCACACATTTTGTATGACTATATTCTATATCCTATTCATGCTCTATACCTAAACTTAACAACTACCTAACTATTAATAAGCAGCAAATTAGTTTATTGAGCCAAAATTCATAGTTAGTGGTTTGTTGATAGTGAGAATTGAACCTTAAAATGAACCGTCGCCAAAAAAATGTAGGCACCAAAAAGGCGCATAGAGGCGAATTATGTCATTCCATACAGTATCATTATAGCATTAAACGAAACGCAACATGTCAGAGTAGGATAGAAGATGATATTTAGAGTTTTCTCTCTCTCTCTCAGAAAAAAAAAAGGTGTTCATTTTAGTTTACGAAGAATTGTGTGCTGCGGAAGTGATTTTTTGTCTAGTATATTTCCGATGCTTTCTAAAACTTTAATGTCTTTGAATGTAAATACACCAGTCAAACGTTTCGAATTATTAGGATTTTTGTTTTGTTTTGTTTTTGAAGTATCTTATGTGGACCAGTGCTGCATTTACTACATCAAAAATTCAGTAAAAATAAGTAATATTTTGAAAAAGTATTGTAATTTATAATAATGTTTCCTGTTTTAAAATATTGTCAAAATGTAGTTTATTTCTGTGATTGCAAAGCTGTATTTTCACTCATTTCTCCAGTCTTCAGTGCTTTTCTTTCAAAGATTATTCTGATATGCTGATCTGGGGGTATTTCTTCTTCTTCTTCTTTTTCTTCTTCTTCTTCTTCTTCCTCTTTTTCTTGTTTTCCAATATAAATAGGCTATTTTTAGGCAAAATAAATAGACTGTACATATAGACTAAAATGTAAAAAAAAAAAAAGTAATAATAATAGTAAATTGTATATGTCCTATATACAGTATGTCCCAGATATTCACCTTATATCTTTGTAGTTAAACCCAAGGTGGACATGAAGACACGAGAACATACACAAAACACATGTGGAAGCCTTTCAAAATAAACAAAGCCTAATAAAAAACTTAACACGTTCACTAATGGGTTTTTTTTTTAGGTTCTATTTTTCATAACCAGACACGAATGTACCCAAAACAATCCATAAAACAAAAATTGACAGCTTAGTGTTATTCATTATTACTTGACGTGCTAATTCTGTCTTTCAGGCAGAATCTTATTTTATTTTATTTATTTATTTATTTATTTATTTTTCATTTACATCATTTACAGAGATCTACAACTGAATGCTTTTATGGTATTTGGTAGATTATAGATTTTAGATCTTTGCAGAT
>JAHKKF010535565.1:0-23765 GCA_019740295.1 Labeo calbasu | reverse complement strand
GATTTCTGAAGGATCATGTGACACTGAAGACTGGAGTAATGATGCTGAAAATTCAGCTTTGATCACAGAAATAAATTACATTTGAAAATATATTCACACAGAAAACAATTATTTTAAGAAGTAAAATTATTTCCAAATTTTACAGTTTTTGCTGTACTTTGGATCAAATAAAGGCAGACTTTGTGAGCAAGAGACTTCTTAAAAAAAAAAACTTTCTGTTCAAAAACTTTTGACTGGTAGTGTACATAAAAAAATAATAATAAATATTGGTACTTCTCAAAGTTGTGATCCCCTTTTTCAGTTAAATTTAGTAATTTATTTTATAGAAAGATTTGTAAACTTATGTATTTTTCATAAGTTTAAAACTAACCTTTTCAAATGAAATGCTAAAATAAAAAAATAAAAAAATACACATTTTCAAGTACAAACGGCACTGCTGATGAATGAGCCAGATCCATTAGTTGAGTTTGAAATGCATAACAAGGACATTCTCAGGCTTGTTATAAAAAAGTGAGCTAATTCACCATAATGAGCAGAATCGTACCATTATAAATAGGCCAGTGGTGAAATTATCATAACACAATTTTCAGTTGTCATTGCAAATCATTATTCCCACTTGGTCATTTTACTCTATTTCAGCATTGACAGTTATGAAATATGATTAGTTTCTGGTGAAGGTGAAAGCCCGTCTCCGTCTCCGTCTTGTGTGAAATGACCTGATTTCACTCCTGCAGTGGCAGATGATGCCACAGGGTTGACCGTGGGAGTCAGCTGACTGTGGGACACGTGATGTGTGTGTTAGAGTGTGATAAAGCACAAACCCTCTTTACTACATCCACAGCGCCTGCTTTTATTCCCACAAAACTCTGAATCGTGCTGTGGCGCACATGCTGATGCGTGTGAGTGAATGTCAAACTCACCTGAGAGAACTGATGGCGTCCGGATTGAAAGCATTGAGAGAAAATAATAAAAGATACAGTCATTCACATCACTTATCATGTGTGGGGGAGAACGTGACATTTTCACATGTTACCCACACACTTCTACAAATCTACCTGCCATCTTTTGGTTTAACAAACATTTAGTGCCATTCAAATACATAAAAGATCAATAATATGTTTAATTAATTTAAATTAATTAGTGGCTGGGGGCAACTGTAATACTTCAAAATATATTTGCAATTTATCTCAAATAAATATATAATTGGTTTAATATTTATAACTAGTATTAAACACTTAAATTGACAGCTGCAGGTTATTATAGTGAACTAAAAATATTAAACAAAAAACAAACAAACAAAAAACTTTAATTAAAATAAAACAGGAATAAAAACCCTTAAACTTACTTTATGTTTAGCTAGCTGACAAGGTAACTTTACTGAACTTTATTTAATTTAATGTCTTTTGTTGAAATAAAAATTAATTAAAATAAGAAAAAAAGACAAATATGAAAATGACAAAAAAGAACAAAATTACTAAAAATGTAACTAAAAATAAAATGAAAATATCAAAATAAAAGAAAAAAAAAAAAATCTCTCAAATAAAAACTTCAAAAATTCAAAATATTAATAAAACTATAAGTGCCTCTAATAATACTAAAATAACCCTGACAGCTGTTAAGACAATACTTAAGTGTTAAGTCTTTACTACATAATTCTATGAAATTAAGTTTAAATATTTAATAATTATGTAAAATAATTATAGTTTAAATATTTAAATATATTTAAAATACATAATATTTTAAGTCTTAGTAGTTTAAAATATATAAACATATATTTATAATATATATATAAATAAACATTTAAATATATGTGTATATATAATATAATATAATATAATATATATATATATATATATATATATATATATAGAGAGAGAGAGAGAGATTTATTTTTTAATACTTATACTACATTTTTATATTTTAATTATATTAATAGATATATTTAAACTATTTTTATAATAAACAAATGTATTTATATATCTATAGAATATACTTAAAAATTGTATGACTAAATTTAAATTTCACAGCTAGTATTACAGTAAAACCTCACAGGCATGAAATTATGTCAACGTTATCAAAACTTCAGACAACAGAACAAAAAATACAGGCCATTCAAAAATTAAAAACTTTAATACCTTTAAATTATTTTATTGCTGAAATGCCCTCAATTCTTTTTCACAAACTTAGAGAACTCTACTGAGCATGTGCAAAATAATTATAACTCCAGTCTGATTGCAATTGAACAAATTGTATTCGAGAACGACAACAGAAACAGGGCTGACGAATGCATTCTGCTGCTGAAGCTTGATTCAGTCTTCTCAGATAGTGTAACGAGAACAGACGCAGACAAAAGCAAAACTGAAGTGCATTGTGCAGAATTGAGTGTGAACAGCAGAACAAACGGCTCTCGTCAGGAGGTCGAGAGGTCTGCATCTCTAACGGCCCTTTAACAGCCCGATGACCTGAAAAGACGAGCAGCTCGACATCATGAGAAGACAGACACTGGCAGAGAGCGAACAGGACTGCTCCGGATAATTTTATCACTGTCCTAGTTCTCCTCTCACTTCCCAGTGAGACGAATGACCCAGCTCATCCTGCTCTAAGATTACAGTAACCCTTCACTTACCACACACACACACACACACACGAGATCTGTCAGATGAAACTACAGGAAAACAAGTCAGTGGTAGGGGGTTCTGGGCCATTGCCAAGGTGTCACCATGGAGTTGCTGGAGTGTTGCGAGTGCCTGGATTGCGAGGGCGTTTCTATGCAGCTGCTAAAGTGTTGCGAGTGGTTGTTAGAATGTTGTCATGTGGATGTTAAAAAGTGGCGTCACAAAAGTGCCAGTCTTCTAGAATGTTGGGTGGTTACCAGGGTGTTGCTATGCAGCTGCTAAAGTGTTGCGAGTGGTTGTTAGGATGTAGCTATATGGTTGCTAAGGAGTGGTATCAATGTGTTGCCAGGCTTCTAGAATGTTGGATGGTTGCCAGTGAGTTACTATGCAGCTGCTAAAGTGTTGTGAGTGGTTGTTAGGATGTTGCTATGTGGTTGGTAAATGGTGGCTGCAATGTGTTGCCGTGCTGCTAGAATGCTGGGTGCTTGCAAGGTTGTTGATATGCGTCTTTAATATATTGCCAGAATTCTAGAATGCTGTTTGGCTGCCAGGGTGGTCACTTTACAGCTGCTAAAGTGCTATGTGGTTGCTAAGGAGCTTCTTTAATGAGTTGCCAGGCTGTTGAAATGTTGGGTGGTTGCCAGGGTGTTGCTATGCAACTGCTAAAGTTTTGCGAATGGTTGTTAGGATGTTGCTATGTGATTGTTAAGGAGTGGCTGCAATGTGTTGCCTTGCTGCTAGAATGTTAGGTGGTTGCCAGGGTGTTGCTAAGCAGATGCTAAAATGTTGTGAGTGGCAGGGTTGCTGGGGTGTTGCTATGCAGCTTCAATGCTTTGCCAGGGTCCTACAATGTAACGTGGTTGCAGGGATGTTGCTATGCAGCTGCTATAGTGTTGTGAGTGGCAAAATGACCAGGGTGTTGCTATGCAGATTTAATGCTATGTCAAGCTTCTAGAATGCTGGGTGGTTGACAAGGTGTTGCTATGCAGCTGCTATAGTGTTGTGAGTGTCAGGGTTACCATATTTAATGCAATGTCAGGCTTCTAGAATGTTGGGTGGTTGACAAGGTGTTGCTATGCAGCTGCTATAGTTTTGTGAGTGGCAAAATTACCAGGGTGTTGCTATGCAGAATTAATGCTATGTCAAGCTTCTAGAATGCTGGGTGGTTGACAAGGTGTTGCTATGCAGCTGCTATAGTGTTGTGAGTGTCAGGGTTACCAGGGTGTTGCTATGCAGATTTAATGCTATGTCAAGCTTCTAGAATGCTGGGTGGTTGACAAGGTGTTGCTATGCAGCTGCTATAGTGTTGTATGTGTCAGGGTTACCAGGGTGTTGCTATGCAGATTTAATGCTATGTCAAGCTTCTAGAATGCTGNGTGGTTGACAAGGTGTTGCTATGCAGCTGCTATAGTGTTGTGAGTGTCAGGGTTACCAGATTTAATGCAATGTCAGGCTTCTAGAATGTTGGGTGGTTGACAAGGCGTTGCTATGCATTTGCTATAGTGTTGTAAGTACTTGCTAGGATGTTGCTAAGGAGTTGCTTCAGGCTGTTAGAATGTTGGTTGGTTCCCAGGGCATTGCTATACAGCTACTAAAGTGTTGTTGAGAATGTTGCTATGTGGTTGCAATGCAGCTGTAATGTTTTGACAGGATTCTAGAATGTTGTTTTTCTGCCAGGGTGGTAGCTTTGCAGCTGCCAAAGTGCTGTGATGGTTGTGAGGTTGTTGCTGTGTGGTTGCTAAGGAGCTGCTTCAATGAGTTGCCAGGCTGTTAGAATGTTGGGTGGTTGCCAGGGCGTTGCTAAGCAGTAACTAAAGTGTTTTGAGTGCCTGGGGCGTTGCTATGCAGGCTGCCAGAATGTTATGTGGTTGCTAGGGCATTGCTATCCAGCTGGTAAGGTATTATAAATGCCAGGGTTGCCAGGGTGTTGCTATGCCGCCACTAAAATGTTGTGAGTGGTTGTAGGGATGCTGCTATGTACTTCCAAAAGAGTTGCTTCAATGTGTTGCTAGGCTACTAAAATGTTGAGTGGTTTTCAGGGACGTTACTATGCAGCTGCTATATGGTTGTAAGTACCAGGGTTGCTAGGGTGTTGCTATGCAGCTGCAGGAGTTCTAAATGGTTGCCAGGCCATTTCTGTTTGGTTGTAAGCAGGTCAGTGTTGCCAGTTGTTGGTTAAGGTCTTCAGAGTGGTCATTAGGTCACTCCTGTACATTTGCTTTGACTTTGCAAAGCAGTTGCTAGGGTGTTGCAAGTGCTTTCTAGCAGAGTCAGAAATTAACTGGGGCTTGAGTGGAGGAAAAAAAAAATAAAAAAAATAAACCTATTTAAAATACAGTAGCAAAAAACATGCCTGTAAAACCTGTTTAAGTTCGTATTGTATGGAAAATAAATGATGTCGCACCTGAGGTGCTGCGATACTGAGTGCTGCGGTGCTCAGCTCCATCTTGTCCTGCGATTTCTCTCTGGCCAGACGTGTAGCTTCTTTCACCTCTTTAAAACGCTCAGCAAACTGCAAAAAAACACATAATACTGTATTATATAAGAGGTGATGCAAGTATTTGCAAACATGCTTGTGTAAAACTATATTATGTTGGTTTTTATCCACCTTCTTAATTGCATTTGAAGCATTTGCATTCATGTACTTGCACAACGTGTCATTTCTCTATAAACAAGCCATTAAAGCAGTTTTATTGTCCTGACGTCCACACCTGGTGCAGCTGCTGCTCTGTGGCGAATCCGAGGCCATAGACGGTGTTCGCTCTACTGTCCGCCCACTGACCGAACTTCTGAGACGTCTTAGTGAATGTCATGTTGGGGCTGATCGTGCTGTTGATGATCGCCTGCCGAGAGAGGACGACAGTCACGGAAAATTCTTAATAAGCGCCTATTTTAAAGAACACAAAACCAGAATATTAAATCTGAAAAATGAAAACAGCTGACGGTAGCCATTGACTTTCACAGTATGGAAAAAAATAACATGGAAGTCAATGGCTGCCGTCAACTGTTTGGTTACCAACATTCTTTAAAATATCTTCTTCTGTGTTTGAAACACATACAGGTTTGAAACAACTCAAGAGCGGGTAAAATATGACAAATTTCATTTTTGGGTGAACTGTCCCTTTAAGTTAAAGTTAAAAATGCCATCAAATCTGGTCACTTATACACAACACATGCAAGAATACCAGAAAGGTTTGTGATGCAACTATCTGTAAAGTGCTGTTTACATGGAGCAAAACATAAACAGCATTCCCACCTCAACAGGATGATTTAGAAACATTACAGCTCAAATAACAGCTATTTTTAATGACAACATCTAACCTCAAATAGACCAGCACTGAAAGTGTGATACTGCAATCTCGTTTATGCAAACTGCAAGCTGTTTGGGACAGTATTTGAGTGTGTATAAACAAGTTGTATTAATATTATTAAATAAAAATACCGTAGCACATGCTGGTGTTTCATGCAGCTTTTAAATAGCAGATCAGTAATAAATGCTGACGTCTAAACCACAATCATTCAGGTTAACAGTCTGACTGGAGCCACATTTATGACCCCTGAGAGAGTGTGAAACATGAAATCTAATAAGTGTGAGAGACTGTGATGATAAACACTTCATATGACATGTTAAATGCATCATAAATATCTTTCATTTTTATTGTTTTTATTTATTAATTTAATAATTTAATATAGTTTTAATTTAATGTATTTATTTTTATATTTAGTGATTTTAATTGCATTTTAGTTTCTTTCATTTTTATTGTTTTTATTATTAATTTATTAATTTAATATAGTTTTAATTTTATTTTTATATTTAGTGATTTTAATTTCTTTAATTTTTGTTTTTATTTATTATTAATTTAACTATTTAATTAAAAAATATGTATATTTAGTGATTTTAATTGAATTTTAGTTACAGTTTTAGTAATTTTGTTTCTTTCATTTTTACTGTTTTCATTTATTATTAATTTAATGATTTAATGAAGTTTTAGTAATTTTGTAGTTTTTCTTTAATTTTTACTGTTTTTATAAATAATTTAATGATTTAATATAGTTTTAATTTAATTTATTTATTTTTATATTTACTGTTTTTAATTGCAATGTAAAATTTTAGTAATTTAGTTTTTCTTTCATTTGTATTGCTTTTATTTATTATTAATGTAACAATTTTATATAGTTTAATTAATTTTTTATATTTTGTTATTTTAATTGCAATTTAAAGTTTTAGTAATTTTGTTGTTTTTCTTTCAGTTTTATTGTTTTTATTTATTATTCATTTAATAATTTTACATAGTTTTAATTTAATTAATTTATTTTTATAGTTGGTGATTTTAAATGCATTTCAGTTAAGGTTTTAGTAATTTTGTTGTTTTTCTTTCATTTTTGTTGTTTTTATTAATTATTAATTTAATAATTTAATACAGTTTAATACATTTTATATTTAGTGATTTTAATTGCATTTTAGTTAAAGTTTTGGTGATTTTGTTGTTTTTCTTTTCTTTTTATTGTTTTTGTTATTAATTTAATAATTTAATATAGCTTTAATTTAATTTATTTATTTTTATATTTAGTGATTTTAATTTCAATTTCAAGTAATTTTGTTGTTTTTCTTTTATTACTGTCTTTATTTATTATTAATTTAATAATTTCATATAGTTTAATTAATTATTTTTTTTAATTTTGTAATTTTATTTAATTTTTTGTATTAAAACCAGAACCAATGAAGCTGCACAAAGATGCATGATATCAGTCTCCTTCAACTAATACTCAAAAACAACAAAATTGCATGGGAATCAATTAAAGTTTTACTAAAAACAGTAATGATGACCAACAGATACACACAATGTGAATGACATAAAGTGAAACATGTTTAACACTTTTATTCAAACCATGATGATAAAACAATAATAAAACTAGAGAAACCAACAAACGCTTATAAATGCTTAAAACGATTTTTATCCTCACTATTTATGTGTTAAAAATACAGTAAAAACTGTAAAATTGTGATATATTATTAGAATTTATAATAGCTGTTTTCTATATGAATATATTGTGAAACGTAATTTATTTCCGTGATGCGAAGCTGAATTTTCAGCATCATTACTCCAGTACCATTACTTCAGTGTCACATGATGCTTCAGAAATCACTCTAATATGCTGATTTGCTGCTCGAGGTACATTCATGATTATTGCCAATGTTGAAAACACTTTATATATTTAGATTTACATTAAGATCTTTTTAAATCACATTGCCGTTTTATAAACAAGGTCGTTCGCCATGGTAAAGCTGTCGTAGCTTTGTGTCGTAACATGGTTTATTGAGTCTCTCTTAGCTTATTGTTTTATTCTCTCCGCTTCTCTAATGACTCCTGTTCCTCCTGACAGCTGGAGTCATGTGACTGCAGATTACCACGGTGACCGCCGGAATAATGGCTGCACCGGACTCGTGACAGTGAGGTCATCCTGAATCCGAATCTGGGTCAGTTTAGAGGTGTTGGATGAAGCCGAGACTCTCCAGTAATCCAGCAACAACTGAGATTTGCAGGCTGCGGTGAGGACAATCTGCTCCATTCATGAGTTTACAGTGAAAATACATATTAGAATGATTTGTGAAGGATCATGTGACACTGAAGACTGGATTAATGATGCTGAAAATTCAGCTTTGCGTCACAGGAATAAATTTCATTTTACAATACATTCACATAGAAAAGTGTAATTTTAAAGTGAAAAAATATTTCACAATTTTACTGTCTGGATCTCATTTTTCTCCCTTCAAATGAGTATCAAGATACAAAACGGCACAATAATCTTTTGGCAAACAAATGCCTGTAATATTGTTGGGCCTATTTTCATTTTCAGACTCAATGAGAAAGACGGCAGACAGACAGAGCGTTTCTGCCTCTGATAAACATCTGAATAACACGGCCATGAACTAAGATGCATTCAAGGAAGAATATTAAAAGAGGAAAACAATTACTGCTACATTTTAAATTATTATCAGAGATCTTTTCACATATACATATATACGACTGCTCAAAAGCTTGGAGTAAGTATATAAAAGAAATTTTTTTAAAAGAAATTAATATTTTTACTCAGCAAGGACGCATTAAATTGATCAAAAGTGACAGTAAAGACATTTGTAATGTTACAAAGGATTTCGATTTCAAATAAATGCTGTACTTTTTAACTTTGTATTCATCTGTGAGTCCTGGAAAATACATTCATCACAGTTTGCACGAATATACGAAGGGTTTTCAACATTTATAATAATCAGAAATGTTTCTTGAGCAGCAAATCAGCATATTAGAATGATTTCTGAAGAATCATGTGATATTGAGGACTGGAGTAATGATGCTGAAAATTCAGCTTTGATCAGAGAAATAAAATTACATTTTAATATATATTCACATTAAAAAAACAGCTATTTTAAACTGTAATAATATTTCACATTTTTACTGTTTTTAGTGGATTTTTAACCAAATAAATTCAGCATTGAGGAGCAGAAGAGACTGTTTCAAAAAATGTTTTGTACATTGTTTTCAGATTTACCTCTATAAGGCCATTTTCGCAATAGAATACAAACATAAACGTAATTGTGAATTTTTAAATCACACAACTTGGGCTTTACATCTTTTTTTCTTCTCAGAATCGCAAAATATTAACTCGGATGCCGGATGTAAAAAAAAAAAAAAAAAAAAAAATCAGACTTTTTCCCCCACTCACAGTTCTGAAAAATGAAAAAGGTAATTGCAACTTTACCTCACAATCTCTAACTTCCTCACAATTGGGAGTTTATATATTACAATTTGGTCTTTTCTTTGAGAAAAAAAGACCCAAATGTGAGATATAAACTCAGAACCGCGAGATAAAAATTGCAGGAACTAAACTCGCAATTCTGAATTTATATCTCAAAATTCTATTTTTATAGAATTGTGAGATAAAAAGTTGCAATTACCTTCTTTTACCTTCCATATTTACCAGCTCGTAAAAGCAATACTAACGTCATTCACGCTTGAAAATAAACTTTTTTTATTGGCATTGATGGTTCCACGAAAAACCTTGAACATCCATGGAAACTTTCAAATGCAGAAAAGCTTCTTTATTGTAAAAAAAAAAAGATTTTAAGATTTTTAAAAATGTTCTTCAGATTGGTTCTTTTAAGAACTGTTCACTGAAAAAATATCAGACAGTTCTGGTTCTTGATTCTGATTGGTTGAGCCGTGTTCTAAGCTGTCGTAAATTACTCTACAAACATACACCTTTGTTTACGTTTGTGTGTTGCTCGGCAACCGCTTTGTTGCAACCACAACGGCTTCTGACGAACCACATTGTTTGGCTGAAGAATAATGTTTTTATTTATTACAGCGGCCCTTAGCCGTTAGAAATTCACTGTTAGAGTGTTAGTCACTTTATGTGTCAATCAGACGGTGCTTGACCAGAACTTTCTCTGAGACTGTCGTAACAACTCAAGGTCGTCTGCGAGCCGCCGTCTTCCCTCTTCGATCAGCGTCTCCGGTCGAGCGGGTTAGACAGCTCCGATTCGCTCCATCAACGAGTATCGATTAACCCGACAGGATGCAAGTCATGCGGCTCCGCACCGACGCGGGGAGTTTTCCTGCGCTCAAGTCTCTCGTTCGCTCTGATATCAGGTGTTGAGCTATTAACCTTCACTCGGTGTAAATCCTCTCACGGGGAGTATTTCGTTCCGCCTCTAATCACATCGACTCAATGATCACCATCTGAAAGCTTGTAGCTGACAGAGATGTTTATTGCATTACGCCGCTGCAGTCGGATGGGTTTCCTGGCATGTTGCGCTGATGATAACCACGAGAGGCTTTCTGCAAAACCTACAGCACGCTGCTAGTGTGCAGTATGCACATACATTGAACAGCATGATGACACACATTTGACAAGACGTGCAATGAGCAAACAAAGAGTTTCCCATTGTGCAATATTCTACAAGACTGATTTTTTTTTTAAAGCTTTTAACTTGTTTTGAAAAAGGCAATTGCTAACATCTAAATGGGGCTACAGATTTTGTCAGAGACATTAAATGTCATCACTATTAACAGATAAACTCACTTTCACAGCCTCAATGTGTTTACAATCACACTCTTGCAAAATAAAGTAACACAAACTTTCAGGCAAAGCATTTTGAAACTAGATAATAAAGTTTGTAGACAAACTTTAAGTTGGCTTGAAAAAGCCTAGTCAGAAAGTTTTAAAAGTTTTTTAAAAAGTTTTAAGTTTGACTGTTATCATTTTAAAATAGTTTGAAAGATTAAAGTCTGAATGTTTTGAAGGCAATACAGTCTGTTAGAAAAACAGATAGAGACGGTGTTGCTATGTGGTTGCTAGGTTACTCAGGGTGGTTGCTAGGGCGGTTGCTAGGGTACCTGGGGTGGTTGCTAGGGTGTTGCTATGTGGTTGCTAGGGTATCCAGGGTGGTTGCTAGGACTGTTGCTAAGGTGTTGCTAGGCAGTTGCTAAGGTACTCAGGGTGGTTGCTAAGGTGTTGCTAGGTGGTTTTCTAGGGTACTCAGGGTGGTTGCTAGGGTGTTGCTATGCTTCCTGGGTGGTTGCTAAGGTGTTGCTAGGGTACTTAGGGTGTTTGCTAGGGTGTTGCTATGTGGTTGCCAGGGTACACGGGGTGGTTGCTATGGTGCTACTATCATGTTGTTACCATGATTAGTAAGTTACAAGCATGTTTGTAGCATGATTAGCATGTTACTAGCATGTTGCTAGCATGATTATCAAGTTATTAGCATCTTGCTAGCATGATTATCAATTTACTAGCATGTTGCTAGCAAGTTACTAGCATGTTTCTAACATGATTAGCATGTTACTAGCATGTTTGTAGCATGATTAACAAGTTACTAGTATGATTCTTGCATGATTAAAAAGTTACTAGCATGTTTGTAGCATGATTAGTATGTTAATAGCATGTTGTTACCATAATTAACAAGTTACTAGCATGTTTCAAGCATGATTAACAAGTTGCTAGCATGATTAGCAAGTTACTAGCATGTTTGTAGCATGATAAGCATGTTACTAGCATGTTGCTATCATGATTATCAAGTTACTAGTATGTTGCTAGCACGTTTCTAGCATGCTTAGCATACTACTAGCAAGTTACTAACATGTTGCTAGCATGTTTCTTTTATGTTTGGATTTAGGCTTCAAAAAGTTGTGTTCATTTGTGAATATATACAAAACAGAGCAAGATGTCTGGTTTTTCAATCTGCGCAACAGAGCAATAGGCTGTAAACCGGAGGAGAAGCCGCTCACCTTGGTCCCGCCCACGCTGATGATGCGGTAGGCGTGTCTGTTGGCGTCGTAGAAGAAGGAGACGGTGACCGCATGCTTGCTGGCCGGGATCCAGTTGCGTTTGGTGGCGGGATCGATCTGGAACACATGAGCTCGAGTGCTGAAGATGGGCTGTTCCCTACGACACAAACACACACGACATCAGCGTGTTCAGAAAGCAACAGAATTCAGATTTTATTATTTTAAAATTATATTTTAATATAAAATGTCTTCATATCTTTAATAATGTTTTTTTTTTAATATTTTGTAAAATATTAATAATAATGTATATTATTATTAATCCATTACTTTTATTATTGTTAACTTTAACATTAACTTTAACAATACTTTTATTAGGATCCACTTCAAATATAGACTACTGTATATATATATATATATATATATATAGCTTGTTATTATTAATATAATCAAAAACAATTAACAATTACTATTTAATTTTTAGAATTTAAGTTAAATACTACTTATTACAAATACTATTATCACACACAATCTAATAATAATAAATAAAACAAATGTTTGTAACACATAATCAATAATAAATCAATTTAAAAACATATAATATTAATTATATAATGTTAAGTAACACTATTACTACTAATGTATTTTTTTTACATTATATTATTAATTATAATGTATATTAAATATATATTAAATTATTAATAATATTAAATTTCATAGAATTATATTTTTCAAATGTAATAATATTTGTATATTCAGTCATACTATTAATAATAATAAAAATAATAATAGAGCAATAGAGCTGTTTTTGATTTTTAATTGTATAATAAAAAGAAAATGGATAAATACAAAAAATATCTATCTATCTATCTATCTATCTATCTATCTATCTATAATTGGAAAGATCACTTTTTATTGCTCTTAAATACTCAACTTCTTGTATAAAGACCACTCTCATGCAATAAATGGATCTGTAAGGTACCACGGTTGCAACTAACAACTCTGAGGGTCTGACAATTTCAACAATAAATTGAATAATTAAACTTTGACTTCAATTAGTTGTTGCAGCCCTAATAAAAGCCCTAGAGCATGTCGTTTATATCTTAGCGTTTTAAAACCTGTAGCTCATGAAATTCAATGCAGTCAGTGCTGTAATGGACAAATGATGATAACGAGAGTGGAATGAGCTGTAAACGATCAGAGAAATGAAGCGAAAGCGTATAGAACACATCATGACTGACTGACTGATCTCAATGTGAAGTCAATACGGCAGCCGAAGCGCTACGGTCAAACTGTGTGTGATGGACGTCTAACACTTTCTGACCCCTGACAGCTTCATTTATAACCTCCGTATATTTGGTCATTATTAAAAAATATTGAAAAAGTAAACTCTCAAACACAGAATTAAAAACGAAACAATTTTTAACCTAGCTTTGATCCAAAATGTAGATTTCTGTTCTGGAAAAGCATGCAAAATGCATGCTTGTTTCTATATTTAATCTAGTCGTTCATGAAGTCACAGCTCTTATTTTATGTTTCTTTCTGCCTAAAAGGATTTCAAAACCACAAAGTACAATAGAATCAAGGAAGACATTAGTTTATATTATTATATACACTTTCATATTACATATACATATTAGCAGATGAACACTTGATCAGAGCATTGCATGAAACAAAAAGCTGAAATCAGGAAGAAGACCTGGAAGGATTGGATTTCAGAACTGCAAAATGAAATAATCTTAATGCAATGCATCACGAGCAGGAAGAGCGGAAAGATGATCCTCTTCCTATCTCGCCCTTTCCAGAAATGAACACGGATATGAGCATTACCGTCCGAATCGCGCCTGTCAGTCACATTATGAGACGCTGCGTCCGTGGCTCATAAATCGAACGTTTGCTGGCGTTTTTTTTTGCCCACTGAGTCATCAGAGAATATGAATAGTGACCTGAACAATAATAGGCAGCGTTTGAGGTTTGTGTGGCCACAGTAAAAGTTGAAATAGTCTTGGAGCTCATTTGAGGAAAGCTTTCATTATTCTCCCTTCAGCATGTCATTCATTACCAAATAGCCAGTGAGTCATGAGTGAATGGTGTTTTTCTGATTGTAGATGAAACACACGCTGAGAGCAGACGTGAGAAATGAAGTCAGCGTGAACCGATCCATTCAGCACCAAACTCGGTTTGAGATTTAAACCACGAGCGCCTACAGACCAGCGTGTCTTTCACAGAGCTTTGCACGTCACGGCCTTTGAACGAAGGAAAATATAAAATAACAGTTCAATATAACTGGCTAGCTGGCTATTTTGAGATGAGCATTATTCTGCACACTTGCTGTGTCACTTCCAACATCTACCAGCGGTCTTGACAATAGATCACGGAAATTTTCTCTTATTTTAGACACTTTTTTATGGGGGATTGATCAATAATTCTGTAAAACTGATGCAAAAAGTTTGTTCAACACATCTGATATTAAATTGTATTTAATCACAAATTGGCCACCACGCTCTCTAGACGCAGAAATTACCATCAGCCTTTGAAAAACTATGTTTTTTAAATGTATGAACCTTTTTAAAAGTTTGGGGTACGATTTTGTAATGTTTTTGAGAGAAGTTTCATCTGCTCACCAAGGCTGCATTTATTTGATTAAAAATACAGTAAAACAGTAAAAATTGTGAAATATTATTACCATTTTAAAAAGTTGTTTTCTATGTGAATATCTGTTCAAATGTAATTTATTCCTGATTTAATATGCTGATTTGCTGCTCAAGAAACATTTCTGATGATTATCAATGCTGAAAACATTTTTGCAGCCCAATATTTTTATAGAAACCATGATACATTTTATTTTTCAGGATTCACAAATGAATAGAAATCTCAAAAGAACAACACTTATTTGAAAAATAAATATTTAGTAACATTATAAATGTATTTACTGTCACTTTTGATCACCTGAATGCATCCTTGCTTAATAGAAGTATTTATTTCAATAATATTACTGACCCCCAAACTATCTATCTATTTATCTATCTATCTAATATATAAAATTCTAATTATATTTAAACTGAAAACATTTCAATTCAAAAATTCAATTCTTGAATTCAAATCATATTTAAACTGGAAACATTTCAATTCAAAAATTCAAAATATATTTAAACTGGAAACGTTTCAATGTAAAAATTCAACTCAAAAATTATGTTTAAACTGGAAACATTTCAATTCAAAAATTCAATTCATAAATTCAAGTCATATTTAAACTGGGAAAGTTACAATTCAAAAATTCAAATAATATTTAAATTGGAAATGTTTTGATTAAAAAATTCAAGTTATATTTAATTGGAAAAGTTTTGATTCAAAGACTCAATTCATATATTCAAATTATATTTAAATTGGAAAAGTTTCAATTCAAAAATTCAAATTATATTTAAATTGGAAAAGTTTTGATTCAAAAATTTAAACTGTATTTAAACTGGAAAAGTCACAATTCAAAAACTGAATTCCTAAATTCAAACTATATTTAAACTGGAAAAGTTCATTCAAAAATGCAATTCAAAGATTCTAATTATATTTAAACTGGAAAAGTTTTGATTCAAAAATTCAAATTGTATTTAAACTGGAAAAGTTTCAATTCAAAAATTCAATTCAATAATTCAAATTACAGGCAAGAAGGTTAGGTAAATGTTAATGTCTTTTATCAGTTCTGAATTGATCAAGTTTTAAATTCTAGTTAAAAACACAATTTCTTAATATAATAAACCAGCCATTGTATATTATGAATAGTGTTGCTCTTTGACAAATTGCTTTTTGTTCCTGTTCTGTAAGTTGCTTTGAATAAAAGCGTCTGCTAAATTCATAAAAAGAAGTACTGTTTGAGAAAGATTTGCATTTCACAGCAAATCCATAATTATTAAACACAGATGCTGATGATTTTAATCTACATGACTATAGTGTCCGTCTATTACTTCTGCACGTCTTCTGTTATCTCAACCCATAAACACACACACTGTGGTCACACACTCACACCGATCAGCAGCTCGATTATGCCAGCCAAGGTGTTGAGATCACTTTCCTCCTCCTGGTCTTACGGACGCCACCTCGCTTCTTATAGCCTGGCCTGAATTCCCAGAATTCCATGGGGTAAGTCTCCTGGCTTCGCTCGTCACAGATTCCCCTGACGGGCCGCTGTGATCAGCGCCGCTCCTTCATCTGTCAATTACTCACCCTGAGCTGATTGCGAGGCACTCGGTAACGAGCCGAGGGCCTGTAAACTATCCAGCGCGAGAGATCGACCACCACTAATGACTTTCAGCGGGAAACCAACCGCACAGAGAGCCAGATCAACCTCAACCAAACACTGCACCTTCATTTGCAATCTGTCTATGTGGTTTGCAATGCTTCAACAAATGTGTTGCAGACAGTTTCATACACAATTCAGGACATATTATCATACAACTATGTTTCCCTTTAGAATAATGTATGCTAATGAACTGATCAAAAGTGTCAGTAAAGACATTTATAATGTTACAAAAGATTTCTATTTCAAATAAATGTTGTTCTTTTGAACATTCTATTCATCTGTGAATCCAGAAAAATGAAATATATTACAGTTTCCACAAAAATATTGGGCAGCACAACTGTTTTCAACATTGATAATAATCAGAAATGTTTCTTGAGCAGCAAATCAGCATATTAGAATGATTCCTGAAGGATCATGTGACACTGAAGACTGGAGTAATGATGCTGAAAATTCAGCTTTGATCATAGAAATAAATTACATTTTAAGAGATAATCATATGGACAACAGCTATTTTAAATTATAATAATATTTCACATTTTTACTATATTTCTGATCAAATAAATACAGCAAATCAGCATATTAGAATGATTTCTGAAAGATTGTGTGACACTACTGCAGTATTGATGCTGAAAATTCAGCTTTAATCACAGAAATAAATTGCATTTTAACAGATAATCACATAGACAACAGTAATTTTAAATTATAATAATATCACATTTTTACTTCATTTCTGGTTAAAAAAAACAGCACATTAGCATATTAGAATGATTTCTAAGAGATCATGCAACAATGAAGACTGAAGTAACGATGCTGAAAATTCGGTTCTGATCACAGAAAAAAAAATGTACATTTTACAATATATTCACACAGAAAACTGCTATTTTAAATTAGAATAATATTTCACATTTTTACTGTATTTCTGATTAAATAAATACCGCAAATCAGCACATTTAAATGATTTCTGAATGATTATGCAACAAAGGAGACTGGAGTAATGATGCTGAAAATTCAGCTTTGATCACAGAAATAAATTACATTTTAAAACATATTCACATAGACAACAGATATTTTAAATAATAATAATATTTCACATTTTTACGTTATTTCTGATCAAATAAATACAGCAAATCAGCATATTAGAATGATTTCTGAAAGATTGTGCGACACCATATACTGCAGTAATGACGCTGAAAATTCAGCTTTAATCACAGAAATGTATTGCATTTTAACAGATATTCACACAGACAACAGTTATTTTAAATTATAATAATATTTCACATTTTTACTTCATTTCTGATGTAAAAAAAAAACCCAGCAAACCAGCATATTAGAATAATTTCTGAATGATCATGCAACAATGAAGACTGGATCACAGAAAAAAAAAATCATTTTACAATATATTCACACAGAAAATGGCTATTTTAAATTATAATAATATTTCACTATTTTACTGTATTTTTGACCAAATAAACTTAGCCTTGGTGAGCAGAAAAAGCTTCAAAAACATTACAATTTTTGCCAAACCCAAACTGTATAGACACGCTTTTCACCATTACATCAACTTATACAGAATCATTAAATATTCTGATTCACCTGGAAACATCACATGATGACACTAAAATGGGTTCTAAATGCAATTTCATGTTAACCTTACAGCAATGAACCTGACTAGGAAAACAAATGTGTGTTAACCAGAAGTAACCTCTGTACCACATAAACTCACATCCAACAGCCAGGAGGCCATTAGCTGTTCTCTGTTATATTCTACACTGAAGTGTGTGTGTGTGTGTTTAGAGATTGCTGAACCCTCAAGCTGTCCATTTGCATTTCAGCTCTAATTGCCTTTTTCCAGATACGTTCATGTAATGAGGCAATTACTAGGAATTGTTACTGAGAAATTAACCTCATGCTGTATCTTTTTTCTATATGCAGGATGTACAGAAAAACACAAAATCAACATGTAGCATTTGAAATCTTTCCCCGTGCTCACCTAAGATGGGATTTCATATATTGAAAATTTAAAGAACAGTTTACCCAAAAATGAAAATGAGTTAAAAATGCCTTCCAAGATGTAGATGAACTTTCTTCGTCAGATTTGGAAAAACGTAGCATTGCGTCACTTGCTCACCAATGGATGTGAATGGGTGCCGTCAGAATGAGAGTCCAAACAGCTGATTGAAACACCATAATAATCCACAAGTAATCCACTCCAGTCCAGTCCATCAGCTGTTTGGACTCTCATTCTGACGGCACCCATTCACATCCACTGGCGAGCAAGTGACGCAATGCTACATTTCTCCAAATCTGATGAGGAAACAAACTCATCTATATCTTGGATGGACTCAAGGTGAGCAGATTTTCAGCTAACGTTCATTTTTGGCTGAACTACGCCTTTAAAACAAAGAGGGATCGTTTGAAGGACAATCCAGTTAGAATGCAGAAATTAGGCCAGGCGTGTTCTGACCTGACAGCAGCACACCTTACCGCTGCTGAACTAATTAACTGCACCAGCACTACACTACTGATTTAACCCATTACAAGCCTCCTGAAGGTCAAAACAGCTTTATGATCATCTATAAAGCATCCAGCGCGCTCAGATGGACACTTGAGACACCGCAGAACATACTATATTCTACAGTCGTCATGGCAACTAAAAAAAAAAAAACAACACTGGCTGTTTCATAAACAATATCTCGCAATCTTTTTTATGTTGGGTGTCATTTCTCTGAGAGATTAATAACAGTATGAGAAGAAATCTCCTTTTGTCTATGCAGCCATAATTCCTGCATAATATGTCCCACTAAGAGCAGGATAAATGGGTCATTCTGTAAAAAAACAGGTGCTCTGTCCATTTCACAAAGTGATTTTTTAAGTGCATTTCTCTGCTGCTTTACAACAATTGTTATTATATAACGTGCTTTAAAAATAAAGGTGACTTGGCTCGAAGTGCATCGGTTTTATTTTAGTATCATTGACATATTATTTTAGTTTTTATTTTTAAAGTTTTACTTTTAAAATTTGGTAATTTTATTAGGTTATTTTAGATGTGTCAATATAGATTTTATCAAATTTATTTTTTAGTAATTTTTATTTTAGCTATTTTAGTAAATCAGTTCAAATAAATGCATAAAATAATCTTTTTTATTTTAATTTTAATTAAAAAAATATTTAATGTGGATTTTATTAGTAACAAGCATTTTTTATGGCTTTAGTTTTAGTTACTAATACTATAATAACCCTGAAATACATTGTTTTTTTTATGCATTTAATGCTTATATACAGACAACAACCTGGCTAATATATATACTTAATGATGACAAATGAGACATACACAAAATTGCATACATTTTAAGTTTATGCGATACTAAAATGAACGTATATGATATTTACTTTGCAACACGGCAAAATAATAAAGGTAAATTAATTAATTTAATTAATAATGAAAAATAAATACAATTAAAAATTGAATTAAAATTCAACATTTATTATTTTTTTATAAATTAAAATTTAAAATTTTATTTTAATTTATTAATTAAAAATATGGGCTGCAAGGAGGTTACGTAAAATTGCTGTTAGCGTCTTAAAAATGGATCAATTAATCAGAATAAAGTTTTTTTATTAAAAAAAAAACAACTGATAAAGACCTTAAAGCATGACTTACCTCTCTCTGTGCAACGGAAACATTCTTACTGGATAGATGAGGGTCTTTTTCTACCATTAGAAATGAGAGAAAGAAAAAAAATAAGCAAATGCACGCACCTGAACAGATAGTTTAAATATGCATCGAAAATATTGAGAAAATTAATGACATATTTGGGTCAAGGTCGCAGATGAAGTTAGTGGACTCAATCCAGTACGTTTAAAGAATGCAAACACTCTGAAATCTTACTAAATAATGCATTATAATGCCTTAACAAAAATTTAAACCTTCAAAATTAATGGTTTTATTAGTCTTGACTCATTTAACAAAACCCAAGCATCCACAACTTAATAAAAAATGATGCGAATACTTATCAAATGCAAATGTTATTTGTCTTTTCTTTAATAAAATGCATTAATGCATTTATTTTTATTTAATACAAATAGTAGAAATGAGAAATGCAGTACCATATCCACGAATCAGATCTTCCACATCAAGTTCAAATGCACATATGCATAAGGAAAAGTGTGCATTTCTGGTCCCCATGAGGTTCAATCACCTTTTAGCTTTTTTGCATGTCACTTTTTAAAAACAGTGCATGTACAATGATATTTTTATGCAACAGTATAAAAGAATATGTTGCTTAGATGCATTATAGCGTGTCATACACAAATATATAAACATAGGACTGTCTTAAATAAATGCATATTTGTTTTGAGGCATATAAACAGTTTCAGATAATCTAAGAGCAATTGAAAGTCTTTAATCTATCATAGCTGCAGTAAGCAACTCTTTTTGAGAGCTCTGGTAAGTTGTTCTAGCTTCAGTTGAGCTCAGTTAAAGTCTCGTATGACAGAGCAGTGACTCTTACCCCATGTCGTTGTAAACACACAGGATGTCAAACTCTTGTTCCTGTTCTGGAGCAACTGTTTACAGCCTGTAGGATCTGTGTGATCTGTAATCCGCGTCCGGAGTGTTTCTATACGGTGAGCACGGCATATATGTGCATGGCAGCACGCGAATGCAACAGCAGCAGCCGCAGAAACTGGACGTGATGACCGGCCGCGAGTCAGTTCCTCTTTTGCCCGTGTTTGTCTCTGCTTGTAGTTCAGTAAGCACGCGGACTCGCGGGAAAGCCCGCCGGCTGTCACACTCCGCGTTCTGATGTTTCCCGCAGCGACTTTGATGACGCGCCGCGACTGTTACTTTGTAACCAGTTTGGCTTTGATGTCCCGAGCTCGCGCCTCCCGCCGCTCTGTGCTCGAGCGCTGCCGCTGGCGGCTTTTTGAAGAGACTCGCGCGCGCCGTCCAGCGGACAGAATCGGAACTGCAGCATCATTGCGGCGCCGCTCGCCCTCTAGTGATTAGAGAGTGAAGATCCGTTAATCATACGGACATTTGTGCTGATGTAACCCTAATGAGACGCCACGAACCTTCTTCACTTGCATAGTGCAGTAAAACAATGGTGTTACCATGTTTTTTGGACATAACGCTAACGGTAATAGTGCTTTCTGAACATGCACCATGCTCTTTCAAACACTATATGAACAGCAATCATTCAGCACCAAAGTACCCCCAAATTACACCATTATTGTACCATGCTACTGATAAATGTGATCTCTATGTTATTTTGGTCACACACTGAAAGAGCCATTGTTGGAGAAATAAATATATGCATGTAAACATTAATTTTTCTTAGAAATACACACACACACAGAAAAACATCCTTGATAAAGGTTATTTGTAGTGAAGAGATAACCATAAATACATGCTTACATAAAATAAAATAAATAAAAAATAAAATAATAAAATATATAATAAAGCATAAAATAATAATAATAAAAAAAATAAAATCATTTTAATTTCATGTAACACCAATTAATATGGATTAAGAGCATGTCAGTGAAGTCAAATTAATTTTCAACATCCAATAATTAAGTCTGACCTTATGTGAACTTACAAAAAAGCTAAATGAATATATAGCACAGTAGGTTTTGTGTGTGTGATGACACATTACAGCAGCGAGTTACTGCAATTAATACAAATTAAAGTTACTTTTAGCATTTTTAGCCCATTTCTAGTTTTAAAGCAGGTATTGTTTATTTTACTGTTCTTGTACTCTTCAAAAGAAATGTTCCAAAAGGATGTTTTTGCAGTGATGCCATAGAAGAACCATTTTTGGTTCCCCAACGAACCTTTCAGTGAACAGTTCCTAAAAGAACCATTTTAAGTACATTTTAAAAATCTAAAGAACTCTTTTCCACTTTAAAGAACCTTTTCTGCACTTGAAAGGTTCCATGGATGTTCGAGGTTCTTTATAGAACCATTGATGCCAATAAAGAACCCTTTTAAGAGTGCACTTTAAGTCTTAGATCTGACAGACTTGCACACGGCATTTACATCAAGCAAAACCTTTTCTAATTTTTAGTTAAACTAAATTGAAACCACAGAAATAAGGTTGTTAAAATAAAAGTAAACATAAGTGAGCATCTTTTCTACAATCTAGGACACAACAGGTAAAAAAAATGCCACAAAAGCACTTGTTTCAGCTCAAGATTTGGGGAAAAAAATTGCAACTGTTAAATCTCACAATTTAGACATTTTTAATTGCAATTCTGGAAAGACAAACTCAGAGATGAAAAGTCATAATTACTTTTTCATTATGCAATTACACATTTTATTTTATTTTTAATACCACAGAAGAAAAAAATTCCATATAGACTACCAGTCAAAAGTTTTTAAACAGTAAGATTTTTTGTGTTTTTAAAGAAGTCTCGTCTAATCACCAAGCCTGCATTTATTTGATTTAAAGTACAACAAAAACTTTTAAACTAAAAAAAAAAAAATATTTGTACTATTTAAAATAACTGTTTTATATTTGAATATATGTTAAAATGTAATTTATTTCTGTGATCAAAGCTGAATTTTCAGCATCATTACTCCAGTCTTCAGTGTCACATGATCCTTCAGAAATCATTGTAATATTCTGATTTGCTGCTCAAGAAGCGTTTATTATGATCAATATTTAAAACAGTTCAGTACATTTTTTTCAGGATTCTTTAATGAATCGAAAGATCTAAATATCAGCATTTATCTGAAATAAAATCTTTTGTATCAAGTCAGTATTTTTTTTTTTTTTTTGGAAAAGAAATTATAGAAATTAAAGGAGAAGTCCACTTCCAGAACAACAATTCACAAATAATGTACTCACCCCTTTTGTCATCCAAGATGTTCATGTCTTTCTGTCTTCAGTAGTAAAGAAATGTTTTTTGAGGAAAACTTTCAGCATTTTTCTCCATATAATGGACTGATATGGTGCCCTGATTTTGAACTTCCAAAATGTAGTTTAAATGCAGCTTCAAAGGCTCTAAACGATCCCAGCTTAGGAAGAAGGGTCTTATCTAGCGAAACGATGAGTCTTTTTTTTTTTTTTCCAGAAAATACGTTTTTTTTATATTTTTAAGCACAAAAGCTGGTGTAGCACAGGCTCTGGGATGCGCGTTCACGTACTATTGAATCACATCGAAACCTCACGCGGAACTACAGATCCAGTGTTTACAAAGCGAACGCGCAAAGACTAAGAAAGTGCAAGTAAGGCAAACACTGTTTACAAACAAAAAGGTACAACGATGTCGGACGATTCTGAAGTTGTAGAAGAAAATAAGATAAGAGTTTTTCACCATACTCAGTACACAGACGATGAACTTAGATGTCATTCGTAGTAGTGATGGGGAAGTTCGGATCATTGTAGCGAATCGGACCTTTGAGTCTCGTTCACCAAAATGAACGAATCTCTTTTCAGGTCATTTCGTTCATTTTAGCAAAATTAAAAATTTACATGTTACTTCCCTAACACATCTACTGCTTACACAAACGTTGATCACACTACAAACAAGACAAAACTATAATGCTATAAGAAACAGAAAAGATTC